>JAQIXN010001437.1:0-18353 GCA_034698145.1 Proisotoma minuta
TTCCTCTCTATGCAGAGGAAGATCTGTTCCTCTCTATAGGAAGGAAGAGTAAAACTACCTAACTGCATCTAAATTTTTAAAGTTTTTCGTGACCTCCGCAACGAACCTGACAATCCAAAGAAGGACAAAATGAAGGAAGAATTGAGGACAATTTGGTTTCCTCTTTATTTTGAAAAGTTTCGAGATCTTTTGGAGAAATCTGGAGGGATTTTCGTAGCTGGAGAAAGTTTGACTTACGGAGATTTTGTCCTTGCCAATCTTTTGGATGTGCTGGAAGATCTTGTAGATCCAAACTGTCTCGAAGAATTTCCTACGCTAAAAGAGTTAAAAGAGAGGATTTTAACCCTTCCGGAAATTCTGAGCTGGAGAGAGGGACAAGCCCAAATTAAAAAGGAGCAAGAAAATCAACCGGAAGGTGGATAAAATTGATTAAGCATGAATACATTATATTCAGTTGATAAACTAATTATTTGCAGATTGAATAATTTGAAGGGAATCCAATCCTATGCTTACATGTTTATTAGTACCTGATACAGGCTTAATTAATAGATTTGAAGCTGTAAAAATAAATAATTTAAAAGCTGTTATGAATTTAAAATTTTTTTGCATGATCAAGATCACATATCACTGCTCTATTTAACGGCTCAAATTGTTTACATATATATGTAAGCTTTACTCAGGGAAGTGTTTTGTTTCCAGATTGCATGGAAAGTGAGAAGAAGGCGATTTGCATTCACCTGCCCAATTTCACCTGTGCTATAACAATAAAGCCCAATCAACCCCTTCCTTTCCCACACAATTCATTACTGATGTTACTTGTGTTGTTGGGCCCAGGTGAGAGAGGTCTGTTCAAATCATGGCTTTACATACGTTAGCAGGTTAGAGGATTGGCATGCGAATGCCACACATAAAAATGTAGGTTTAGGATTCAGTTTGAGCAAACAATTTTAGAAATGACTCAAATTAAATAATTGAACTAAATTAGCTGTGATGTGAAATGTTGTGAAAACTAAATTCTGTCCATGTAAAAATTGAATCTCAAATAATCTCTGTCAATTTACACTAATAAATATTTGCAAAAAATCTTAAATCTTTAGTTAAATGGGTAGACGTGAAATTTTCCAGAAAAGTCTTTAAAATATAATTTTTAAGCCATGTTAATATTGTGAGCAAATTAAATCATGGACCGTCAGAGAGAGGAAACTTGGCGACATGCTTTACTTGCACTTGGAGTCATTTTACTGCTGGTAAATAAACGATGAGAATAAATTATTCTGTATAAGCCATAAGCTCACTTATTTAACATGACACATAAACGCTTCAGGTCCTTTCCATAATCATTGCTTGGATAATCGTCTGTTGTGAAAGATGCCGGAGGAAAAGAAAGTACAGACCTGGACACCAACACGACAGTAATTAATTTAATCAATTAATTAAAACTATGTCTAAATAAATGAAAACTTGCAGGTGATGACATTTTATCTATCGGCATCCATCGACCTGGAGGAGGACTTTCTTCCCCCCATAAACCATCCCAGAATTTGGTGATAGCCAACAAAGCGTTTCTCTCAAAGTCCACTCCGGAACTTTTAGAAGACGACGCTTGGCGATTGGAAGGATTCACTTCCCAAATGAATGCAACTCCGTATCCTTCACAACCTCTTTTGGAGCGACAAACAGGTCGGAGGGGATTGCCACCAAAAAGAACCCCATCCTCCTCCTCCCTTCCATACAGAACAAAAAGTGAACCCATGTTAGTAGAGCCACGGTCTCCATCCCAAGACACATTGGAATTTCCAATACATGATCAGATTGCTGCTGTTTTGGGAAGATTCCCTGACATTGATTTTGCCCCTCGACCAAGACCAAGACCATCAAAATCCCAAACTTCTTCCATAATCCCGTATATTGATGATGAGCAGCCGTGCACGAGTAAAAGTGTTGGGGCTCTTTTCACTTTCAATACAACTGCAAATATTGAGTATACGACGCTGAAAAAGACAACAAATGCAACTGAAGAAGGGCCAGAATCTCATGTTGATAGTGACGAGGACGTGAATGAAGGGACAAAATTAATTGTTGAAGATGTACAGGATACACAGACACACAGGACGCCATTAAGCTCGGGGCTCAAAGTCAGACCTAAAGTGTTGGAGTTCCTTCCGCCAAGCCCAAGCCCTCGTAAAACTATAATGACCAACGGGAATAAGAAGGGAGAGAAGGAAGATGATAAACTACCTCAATTGTTGGAAACGCCGCTTTAATTTTTTTTTTTAACTTTTTTAACAGATCTGAGCCAAAGATATGGAATGCTTTAAATGAGATTATTGTGTTATTTATAATGTAACTTGGTGCACATTTTTATGTCATGTCATTTTTTGCAGTTGATTGTGTTCATTTTTGTATTAATTTTGTTTCGTGCTATAAAGTTTGTGGGACTGTTTAGATTTAAGAAATTGATATAAAATCTCCGTCCATTTTTATATTTAGTTTATGTACTTGAGAAAATACATATGTGACAAGTATTAGCCGAAGATGCTTCTTGTTTCTAATTTTTAAAATCGTTTTAACACTATTAATAGCTTTCGTAGATTAGTTGACATCACTTGTTACTTGAATATAATATTATATTTTCTTGTCAATTTTCATGTATGAATTTTTATTTCTTATATTTAATAAAAATATAATTGTCAGTAATGAGATACAGCACTAAATTTTAATGTAGTATTCTATTTTTTTTTGTTCCGCATGCAATAAATAATATTATCGGTGTCTCAAAATTCATAAAAAACTCTGGTAGCAAAATTTAGTCACTTTCTTCTTCTTCGTCTTCTTCTTCTTCAACTGGAGTATATGACTCTTGATGGGAATCTATTACTGCAAAAAAACATGGTTTGTATCCAAATATTAGTAAATTTATTTTCACTTACCCTGCGCTTGGAAATAAGGAGCATTTTCATCCGCTTGGTTTGTTATAATTCCTTTTGCAATTTTTCCATCTGGAAGGATATTGTATCTTACTGTTCCACGAGGATCATTGGCCCCGCCGTCACCCTTTGACCCTACAGCATTCGGATTCATCACTACATTTCCCGGAGATAATTGCGGATTTACAGCCTCCCATTTCGGAATTTGTTGGCGTGGCTGAGGTGGGGAAATAATTGTAAGCGTCGTTGGTCTAGTTGGAATCATATCTTCAAATTCAGCTTCCCCTTTAAACTCGGATTCCGAATTAGAGTGACGCTGGGGCTGTTTTCTTGTTTGACTAGTGTTCGGGGAACAATTTGAAAAATAGACGAAAAATAAAACTAGCTGGAGTCTCAGCAGCAAATTACGAGAAACGTTTGCCATAACTTTGCTGACTTTGACGGAAACTTTAATCGAAGTTGTTGGCGGTATGAAACACGATAACGTAATGACAGCAAAAAGTTTGTGTCTGTGTGTCATTATTATGCCAAACTCCATCCAACCGGTGCATCTTTCTTTGTGGTGTCGTAAATCAGAATTTCATGCGTTGTTCAACACAACTTCCTTCCAACTTTTTTTACAATGGTTGGCCACTCATCTAAGACGGGATGGGGAAGATTAGATGAGTTATCAAAAGCGTTGATAATCTCTATGAGATTTACTTTACTGATGAGCTGTATATTATTATGTAAAGGGAGGATAATGTAGGATATGGAAAAGTGTGCATTTTTAATTAAATCTTGAATGACACTTTTTGAGAGCCATATTATCGCATTGAATGCAAAAGAAAGTGATGATTGTTTGATGGATTATATAGTTTTTGTGGTTTATTAAACAAATACAAACATTAGTAATTCAAAAAGTATTTTTTTTTTAAATTGACAACTCTTTTTTTAAATTTGTGTCGAGTGTATTACGGTAACCTAAACTACGCATTTGTAACGACCAAAATTGCCGATATGTAACGTAGTTTACGATCAGCTTCATTTGACTTTAACGGACTATGTTAACTAGGCTATAACCAAATTTAAATGATCAATTTGCAATACATTTTATTCACTGCGATTTTATAACAATTGAATTTAGTGTGGTTGTTGTAGTGGTATCAACTGCTGAAATTAAATTATATGCAAGTAATTTGCATGTCATAAAAAATTGCACAAAATTTCATTTAGTGACCTGCAATTTGGAAACTAGAATAAAACAAAAAGCATTGCAAGGTCATGTTTAATTTTTATTAAAATGCGTGACGTTAAAAACATTTTAAAATAGGCTTACAAAATATTATAACTCGTTTGTAGTTAAAGAAACCTACTAGACAATGTTGTTTGCAAATATCCTGCATTTCTACAACAAAAATTTTTAATCTGTATTTTTACAATAGCAATACATCTCTAATAAATGTTCCCTACCTAACAAGCATTTTGTGTATTTTTTATTAATCTTATTTGTTCTCTGAACACTGATTTGATTTTGAAACGTTTTGTTACCCGGAAAATAATTGAGCTGTCCTCTAACATCAACATTTCCAGGATTTGCTAGAAAATCAACGACATAACGCAAAACTTTTCCGTCTTGTTTTTTAATTACACCACCCTTTGTTATTTTTTTAATGCTCATTTTTGCACAAAGTCCAGTAGCATTCAATGTTTTGAAATCTGAATTGATTTTTTCAATGGCTTTAACACTCGCTTGCTTTAGAATGACATCTTTTAAAGAAACATTTTCTGTGGAATGACAAGCACAAAATTCCTCTGGTATTCCAACAGCTTCGCATGAATTATTTTGTGGCACTGGGAATAAAAAATGTTGTTGATTAAACTTTCTGGCAACAATTTTGTGGGTTCCATTTTCCATTGCTACTATATCTTTTGGTTTTGGAGCACCCGAAAAAATTTGAAGGATATGATTTAAAGTGTGATAAAAGTGATATGGAGATGTCAATCGTTCCGAGTTTGCTTTCAGAGCTTGATGCCAATGAGGAAATTTGCTCTGAATTCTTGGAGGTAGTCTTATCCACATATTTGGAAGTTTGTTTTCATACTGTCCAATTTGTGTTTTTGCAATTTTCCCGTATCGAAAGCCATGATCTCCCATTACTAAAATAATATTATTGTCAACTTTTTTTGAATTTTTTGGAAAAAGTCTTTTCAAAAGCGAAGCATAGATTGAATCAGCTAATTCCAGTCTATTAAAATTATCGTGGGCTAAATAACTGCTCCATAACATGCTAAAAATTGGCATCTTGTTTTCTTCTGCATAACTCAAAGTGGACTCCAAATATTTGACTAATAATTCGTCGTATGTTTGTGAACCAACACAATACTCTTTTGTGGCTCCTTTCTGAAATTTAAAAAAGGTAAATTTTGTCAACTGATTATTTTCTTGTTTATGTTCATTCATTATAAACATTTACCTGTTTAAAGTTGTGCTTAGAAACTGCAAGAAAAAAAGGTCTGATATAGAAGTCAACGGGTTGGTTTTTAAATCCGAACTTCATATAATTGAAAGCCGTGTTTAGTGAATCTTCAATGTGAGCAGTAATATATTTGGCTCTATCAAATGCCTTCCAAATTAAAGGACAATCATCTTGATAACCTCTTTTAGCTTTACAGATCTTTAAGTAATCCTCAAGGTTGTAGCCGGTCAATAAGGCAATAAAGTTGGGAGTAGTATTTTCTCCTAATTTCGTATAACCCCGCATTTCAACTGCATCCATTTCTTGCAGGATTTTTACAGTTTTTGGCATTTTTCTTCGATAGTTTAGTCGAGACGTTGAATCATGACCAATTATCAAAATATTTGGTGGCAACTCTGCTCCAGTTTCTAACTTATCTTTCCAAAAATCCCGTTTTTCTTTTATCATTTGCTCTCTTTCATTTTCATTAGTGCTGGCCACAGCGTGAAATCCCTTGTACACAATTTTCGAAGCTGATTTCATGCAAGAACATTCGACCATGATGAACTCGGCAGAAATTTTTGTTTTAGTTGCATCGATTGGAATGCAATCAGAGTACCTGTATAAATATAAGTATATATTTCGTCTATTTCATTAATAATGTCAAATAATATTCAAGATTCACCTACTTACAAAACGCTATTGTCTGCCAACATCTTCTCGATTACTCGGGTGCTCCGTTTCCCCCGATGGATCACTTTGTAGCAGCACATTTCATTTGTCACCAAGGGATGTTGTGTGGTAGTCGTACTTTTGGGGGTAGTAGATTTTTTAGAATGTTTGCTAGTTTTCTTCTTTTCCTTCTTTGCTTGAACAAGACATCCATCTCGTTTAATTGCTTCCAAATCCATCACCAGCATCTTAAATTAATAAAGATTCATTAATACTGTTTGAAATTCTTTAACAAATAATGACTGTTTTAAAGATGTACATTTTTCTTCATATGCGACCAATTCTTAAATTCTTTTGAACAGTTGACTAGTTTGGGTTTCTCCACAAACTTTTTCACTTCTTTATCCCATGGGTCAATATCGGGGATTCTACATTCACTGGAATACACAAGAAAACCTTTTCTATGATTTTGATGGCTGGAGGCTTTATTGCTATTTGCATTAATTAGTTTTTCTATTCTGGTAAACTTTTTAATATGCAACCACTTTGTCTGATTGATTATTATTAAAAACATTGTTAGTGCGGCTAATAGCAAAATATAAAACAATTTACGCTTGTTAGCATTTGCAGACATTTGTATGATGCTATTTGCTGCATCAATTTACTAAGTGACCGAAAAATGATAAATGCAAGTTCACTATTTTACTTCCTTGTTTATGCCATTTTATTAATGCACATTGTTTTGATAATTAATACAGAAGTAATTAAAAGTGAATGCAAAAATCTAATAATAAACTATTGAACATGTGTTTTATTTTTGCATAAACATGTACTTTGTTTTAAGATGGGCCTACCTAAAGATTAATTAAGTAATCATATTATTTCTACACGGGAAAAGAAAAATTACGTAGGCGGAACTCAATATTGAGCTTGAACTGTTCGCAATTCGCAAAGCAGAATCTAAAAATAATACATAATTGTTAGCTATTTAAGTGATAATATTGGTAGAAGCCAGATATGAATGAGCACGTTTCCCAGTTCTTTCTTCAAAGTAATTGAGAGCAAACATTAGTTTTATGATAATGGTGTGAGCTGAAAGTGCCAAATGCCAAATGCTTAAGTCGTTCAAGGACAATTTACATGCCGTAGAAAATAACACGTCAAAATATTTCCTTCAAAATTTATTCTTCCAGTTTAATTTAATTCTTGACTATAATTTTCTATGGGATTTTACTTAAATGCAATGAGCAAATTAAGGGTTAATTGATTTAGGTTGTGTAGACTTGTTATGATGATCGAGTTCTCAAATGAGTACATACTCCCTGCAGTACAACTTATATTTTTACAGGAGACTTTAAAACTTTCCGTCACTTTATCCCCTTTCCAATGTCTCCACTCTCTCAGCAGCAACTTGCTTTCTTTGTTCACTTTCCCTGCGATAGCTAAAGGACTCATGGACTCGAAAGAGCAGCGAATTCCACAAGAAGGGAATAGAAAGTTGGATCTCGGGTCCATATGCCACAATCGGATGCAACCGAAGAGCAACAGAGCCAACACAATAAACAACATTGTGGGGAAAGCGGTCAGATAAAACATCATGCTAAAATTTAGGTTGTTGGTTATTAACTGAATGTTGCGAAAATATTTCAAGACGGCATAATTTGACTTTCTATTGTCTTCCAATGTCCTATGGAATTTAATGATATTTAGTAATACTTTTTAAATAAAATATGATTGATCCTGCAGAAAAATATACATTTGTCTCAAACTCCTCAACTCCCTCGAAATCCAAGCCAAGCCAAGAAATATTACAGACCAGTTGAAAGACCACGCATACAACATTAACGTTACTCCGTAGTACTCTTGCAGAAAGAATGGAAAATTGTACAAGAATCCAAATCCACTTCCATTTAGCCCTTGACATTGGGATGTCAGTGAACTAAAGAATTGGGGTGAGCATGGGGCAGTTGGCAACACGAGGGCATGACAGAGGGGATTAATTGCCAATAGTGACAGAGCAATGATGACTTGTATTGACAAGTTTTTCCTTGCCTTGGTTTCTCTTTCTAAATCCACTTCATTTGGCGTGTTATTCAACTGATACAAAAGAGCGTTGACAAATCTTCTGATATGATCTCTGAAAAGTTATATAAACGTTTCAAATTGCCCCTTTGTAAATTAATTTATCATTTTGTACTTGTTGAACTCAAATTGAACGAGAAGAACGGATGTGAATGAATAAGCTCCGGCCCAAATAAAGTTGAGAATTTTCACCATCATTGGAAATTCTTGGTTGCTTATCCACAATGCTTGGGCTAGCCGAAGGAGAGAAAATGTATTCATAGCAATGTTATATGTGAAATGCAGATAGTAGATCATAAGCGACTTGTTGGATGCTTTGGAAAGACACTTTTCTTTGGAGTTCCAACTGTATGCTAAAATTATATCAAAATAGATGGGGAAAGTGAGAAAATTAAACAATTAACCTTAAAAGTACTTCACTTACGAGCTAATCGCGTATTGCATCCAAATGCCAGCATTGCATGATACATTTTTTGTACCACCGGGGTCAGCATTTTGTCAGACGTTTTATCCCGAGCTTTATCTTTTCTTCTTCTGGTTGGTCTAGATGAAGGAATTGAAGTTATTACATGCATAAAATAAATCCAGACAATTACTAATAAACGCAACATCTTAACGAGAGCAAATACTATAAGTGAGTCAAATTGGGGAAAACGATGCGATTAAATGATTCATATAAATGCTATAATAATATAGTTAAAATACAACAAGATTGCATTTACATAGTCGTCTGCTAAATATATAATCTCTGGTTGGTCACGTCCACACTCTACAATTAAATTGTTGGTGATTAAAGATTAATCGATAGCAATAATTGTATTTGTCTGCGTGGAAATTTTTTGGCATTTCAGTGCTGTCTCAATTTGGCTTAGGATTAATATCTTGATTAATATGCTTGATAAACTTCTCAAATAATAATTAAGTGGATAATTTTATCGTGTAATAAAGGTTAGAGTTAAACGAGAAGATTTGAAATGAGATTTTTATTTTGAAGCATTATCATTTAAAGGTACAAAATCGATAATTTTATCCATAATATCCGTATCGCCGATATCCTCCTCCGTACCCACCTGTCAAGGAATTGTTAAAAATTGAAACTAAATAAATGACATTTAAAAAAAGAAATATTTACCATAACCCCCTGTAATTAAAAAAATATACATTTGTAAATATGAACTGAATTAGTCAACTAAAAATATAACTATTTTACCATATCCGTGGTGATGATGGTGATGATGTCTTCTGTGACCAAAAAGAAAACCTTTGGAAAGAAATAAATTATTAAAAACCATTTGATATTACAATTGAAGGAACTTTTTATTACGTTTCTGTCTATTTAAATCTTCAGTTTCGGGGGTTTGTTCATCACTTTCTCCAAATTCTTCAACATCAAAAAGTGTTGCTACTGGCACAGATTTGGATGGAGAAAGTTCTGAATTAGAATTTTGTTTCAGTTCGGTTTCTCCTACTGATTTGGCTTCGACTGACCAGAAAAGGAGGACGGAAAGAAGAGCAAATGCTCCGAGATTTTTGAAAGACTTCATTTTCTCAATTTCGCATTGAGGACTGATGAGAAGTGTCCATTGATGTCCATGCTTTTATATCCCTTCCAGAATGACGCCAAACTCTTATTGTAAGTACAGGATGAAGGTGCGAGATCTCACCGACGTGAGATTTCACTGAAACTTTCATATCAACAGCTCATTTCGGAGAATATGTGACATCAGAAGATTATATCCAAATGTGCAATCTCATCGTGGTTCATCCTTACACATTAATTCCCTCCGAACTTTATAAAAAATGGTAAAAAAAAATCAAACAATGGATTGTGATTTACTGGACTCTACAGTTGTCAGAAGCAGTAAACAAGCAATTAAATCTTGCCAAAAAGGCTTAATCAAGCAGTGAAAAACTAAAGATAAGGCTATGGAGAACTTTTAACCAGTATTATTGATAGCAAAGATGGACAGATCCGAATTCAAAGTGAAATATCTTCTGCAACAGTGTAGGTAGAATAAGCCTCACTCAATAACAAGCTCAAGTGGCCAGAATAATCTATTGTTCTCACTAATACTCAATTTAGTATTCTTATGTAGTCATTAATCTTTTTGCGCAGTCTTGAAAAGAAGATTTGGTCACGGTAGCATTCAGAGAAATTATGAAGTTGGGGAGTGGCGTGGTAATTGTAATTTATGCAATCACTTACGGGCTAATAAGTGATATCAATGCAAGGCTTCCAAAAAAATAATCTTTGACGGAGAGAAATGATTCTGCAAATTTTTAGCCCGTTGCTGACGTGCGAAAGAATTCGAAACACGGACTCGTTGAACTTTTGATTACTTTGAGATGAAATTATTCAGGTTCGTTGATTTCATTCAATCGCGACTGGAAATCCCAGTTACTGTTCTTACATATTGTAGAACGGAAAAGAACATATTGTAGAAAAAATTGCAGAGATCAATTTAAGAGTGAAGAGACAAAAACAAAAAGTTTGCTTTATTAATCAGAAAATCTAAGAACTTGCATTTTTTTAAACTTACTTTTTCAACATTTAAAAAAAATAGTACATCTTGAAGTAAGTCAACCCATTTGTAAACCTCCATTCACTATAGTTACAAATTTTAAAAAATATAGTTAAAATATTATAATTACTATATTTTTTGGATGTTGCATAACTTACTAAATTGCGAATTAATCTAAAGATAAAGAAATGGATGTATATTATATAGATTGAAGATAAGGCATATCGACAAAAAATATTAAACTTACAGTTAAAGTTATCAACCCATGGGAAGTTATCAAGGCCTTTAACGAAGGTAAAAGTGTTTAATAAAATTTGAAGCAAGCTTAAGCTTGCTCAAAATTAAGATAAGTGGAATGTATGAGCTGGATTTTACTACCCTCAAAAGATTCATTATGAAGAGTTTAAAGATTTCAACAAACGTTAGAAAAGAACAGAATTACGATTCGTCAAATAAATTGTAAGGAACTATTTGAAATCCTGACTAATTTTATTTAAAGTTTGTTGAACTTGGCCACCAAAATTTCCAGGTACAATTATGTAATAAACATGAGACAATTAAAAACACTCCCTTGATAAACGATTTATGAGTCATATTATGTATACATACTTAACCATTTATTTCTTTGAAATTAAAAACATTTTTGTACTTTTGTTTCAAGTGATTCCTACAGCGAATAATTAAGAATTTTATCCAATCCTCCTTTTATACATGTTATACTTGCTATAATAATTTGTATACGTCCGTCTCGCAGCTCGACGTATTCTTCGCTTTTCAGTTTGGGCAGCAAAGTAACCTCTGCAATCAGTCTCCGAATGTCCATGATTCCCAGAAAAATATGGGAGTGGAAGCAAACAGTTTAATGGAATTGAACGAATTTGACGTCCAAGTAATTGTGACTCAGTTTCTTCCATATTTGGATATTCTGCTATTGCTATCAACGAAGGACCTAATAAACAAATTATTCAAATTAGCAAAATATTATTCTTTAATCAAACTTTAGTGAATTACCAGAAACTATTGTCCTAGCAACTGTGTTTGACACGAGAAGTAGTGTGACTCCAATACTTGAGAAAATGATTGGGAACATTCTGATAATTTTTACAGTTGAGTAATAAATTGATGTCTGTGCTATCATGCAGAGGTTTATATACCAAAAAGTTTACAAGAAAAAATGTAAAGACTTGCATAAATTGTTTACTAATGAAACTTGAAGGAAAGGGGGCAAATTAAAGTTCGAACATAAATCTAGTCCTAACTAGAATAGTCCGCATTATTCTGCGCATTCATATTGTGCAAATTAATAATTGTACTGTCCAAGATTAATTCTGTTGTCTCTGGGTCTTGTCAAAAATTTCCATCAAGTGATAGTAACAATTGGATTTATCCTTAGTCATCGTCTACGTTCTCTCATTGTCATTTGATTCAGTGTGAAAAAATGTTTAATACTGGTTGTTACTGGTAGTAGCGGTAAACTATTGACAATTGATTGACGCAGGAGAAAAGATGTATCAATTGAATGGTAATGATGCATGAGATTTTATGATTTGATTCATGCAACTGTAACGTGTCGAATCCTGTACATTTCCAATGAAACTTAAATTGTGGTCATTTTTCAATGATTTATTCTGAGCAATTGAACTGACTCAAGGCCCAATCCGTTGACTCGTCTGATTCCTCATCAAAAACCAATCTGTCTCAATTTATTATGTTCAATATTTCAATTGAGTTTACAACTTTTGACTGCAAAACTTTTATTGTTTTTTTAAACATGAAATATAAAAAATGTATTGTCTTTGATTAAGAACAGGGATTAATCAAAATTAGTCACAAAATCGCTTCTAAAAGTTCTTTTATCAACAGCAAATTTGTTGTCTGCATAACACTCGTAGATACCTGTCATTGGATGAAAATTAGTTTGTAAATTCAAATTGAACAATTCGACAACAAGTAAATAAATAGTTATTATTATACCTCCATCCATTTGAGTGGCTGGGTCAATTTCTAATTTTGATTTTATTTTGTCCTCTCCTTCACGCCATTCATGAATCTATTCCAAAATAACCATTGTTTCATAAATCAACATTTAAATAAACCAAACACTTTATTACGTGTAAATATGCATGATGGTAGATCTCAATTCCGTCCTTGTACCACGTTATCTGAGGCCTTGGATGTCCCTTGGCGACACATAGAAAGTTGATTTTGTGACCCAGGACGTATTCATAGTCAAAATGTGATGCTTTTAATATTTTTGCTCCCTGAAACAAATAATATAGAAACAGTTTAGGATCCAGTAAACGCGTTCAAGAACCATAAAAAATTGTATTGGATTGAAACACGTTTCCATGCATTTAAAATAATAATGGTCCCATTTTATATATTTTTTTCACGGACTAAAGTTATATATACATAATTTTGGCAATAATAAAGTATTTCCAGTCATGGCCAAACTCAGCCTAAATATTTTTGATCATATCGGTTTTGACTGCAAATAGTGTTTCTACTTATTTTACAATTTCTAAACCGTTAAACCGATTTTATCTATCTTAGAACCAGCGTGAAAAATTTGATTTACAGTTTGAATTCTAAACTTTGGAATGTATTTTATAACAGACAGACAGAGATCATGGAAATCTTGGACCAAGATAAAACTTAGTCAAATTTATTTTTTTAAATTGTTCACACACCTTTGGATTGGTATAATACTTCGCAGTATCGGAATCCTTCCATTGGCCCCCCGGAGGAACGACTTGAATACTGGATTGCATCCCAGACTTTTTCCCTTTGCTTTTACCCTAAAACATTTTCTTACTTTTCTGCAGTTTACAAGTTTTACTAATAGTTAACTCACTCTTCGGCTCTCGGAATCCTCCATGAAAACCAGTAAAAGTAGCAAGGTCAGTTTCAGAATATGAGTGCCCATTTTTCAAAAAAAAATTGGGATGGCATGCATTTATATAAAACCCAAAAGTTTTAAATATTCCACACTACGTCCATCCCAAGAGTTGTTATAGATTATTCTAGGCTTCATTTTTGGTGTATTTCACAGCCACAACGTAAAGCCATCTCGAATCCCAAATGACAGTAGTAAACCCAAATGATAATAAATTATACATGTTAAAATTTCATCAAGGTTTTATTAATATAGCCTTGCCATAGCTCTTTCAAATTAAAAGTTATGCAACAGTTTTGGTTGTTAGGCCCTAACAGTTAGGGACATAAATTTGATTACGTGGACAAACAAAACTATTTCGTCATTACAATAATCGCTTCTTTAAAAAACCACCAAGTTGAGTCAACAACTAATTGTTTTTGATTGAACTAATTACAAAAACTTCCACTGGAAATGGAAAATGCTATATATTATAATAATAGTGACATATATTAAAACGCAGCTGCATAAAATTGTCAAATTAAATAACTAATTTTTTTTTATCACAAATGGCCCCCTTTTAAAAATTCAAATACTAATTAATAGTAATAATTCTCTTGTCACTTATTGAAGTTTGGAGCTCGAAAGCTGTTTTCTGCATCTACTTCTTGTTTCCAATCTCGCATTTTTGTATTCAAACCATAAGACATTTGGAATCAGTGTGGTATCTCTAATCAATAGCCATTCACATATTCTCCTGCAACAAGCAAAATTAAAAATTAGAAATAAAAATGAACAAGTTATTTAGATTATCAGCCATACCAATTGCATATCCCTGGAAACAGAGGAGTCAACACAAAATTGGTAACAAGAAACCAAACCAAGGAAGAAATTCCCCCGATAACTGCCCCCCATCCAACCTGACTAACAGTGTGGTACATGAGATAAATTCGGCTGTAAATGACAATGGCAGATGTGCCAAGAAGAATAATTGTTAACAAAAGTTTATAAGTGATCCGGGTAGCTTTAAGCCTACAAACACAAAACAGTTAAAATTAAGGGTATCTTTGACGGTCTTTATATATTTTAAAATATTACCTAAATATAGAAAATAATATACAATAGAGGGTGAAAAATGTTATAAATTGAGAATGAGAGGACGGCATTCCCCATTCAGTATAATTCGTCTTGCGTCTCATCGGTCGAGGCTCTTTTAGCGTCCTCTTTAATATCATATTGAGCATTTCATTCAAAAGTTGTCCAATTAAAAATGTTATCTAAATAAGATAAATTGTGGATGTTTAGTATACAATTTTTTTGATGAATGTAATTTAACTGCATACCGTGTGCAAGTCTCTTCGGAATATTACCAAAGTTGTAAATCCACAAATAATTGCTAATGGAAGGAGACTGGAAATGGCCAAACATTTTCCAAAAATGTCCCCTGAATCAATTGATCAACAGTTACAACAATTTTTGTTAATAATTTAATTTTAATTATTACCTTTTGGGTATTCGACATGAGTGAGGGCGAAAGCGGTCCAGTCGTCATTCTCTGGATCGTATTCAGACTCCATATTTTATGTATAGTTTGTGGCTGTGTTGAACTAATTTGATTTCCTACATTGGTTAATTTAACCTCAATTAAATTGCTTTTCTACTCCCGCCTCTTGAACAAACGAGATGTAGGAAGAGGATGATGAACAAATGCCAGCATCATAAAAATGCTATTTCGCAATTCATGGGAAATGTTGTAAAAACTGAGGATGAGAATTAAACATAAAGAAATAGTTAAACTAATTATGCAAGAGTTTTATTTCTGACTATTTCTTGAGAATTTTAAAATCTTATAAAACTAAATTTAAAAGCTCTGTTGTGTTGTAAATATTATGTCAAAATATAAATCACAATCTGTAGATAGTAAATATAAATGGTAACGATATTATTATGCTTTGATTGTTTCCCCATTCTTTTCAGTAGTTAAAATCTCCATTTCTTTAGAGTTTTCATCTTCCCCACTTTTTATGGCGTTATCAAATCTTTCTTTGTCCTTTACAATGTATTTCACGGTCATTAGGAAAAATATCGAGCCTAAAATTTCTGCTGCCCAAGCGGTATACAAGGAATAATCCAAACTGTCAAATTCTAATTGAAGCTTCTCAACCGTTGTCGCATTTTCTGGATTTCCTCCAAAGAATCTGGAATTATCTTGTTCCAATTTCGTTTTAATAATATCAGACAGCAAACCCACTAGATAAGGGGACAGGGCGGCCCCAAAGGCAAATGATATTAAAATTTGAAGTCCTTGACCCATAGCGCGTCTTGTGGGGACAACAGTGTACAAAAGAATGTCAGCGACAATGGACCAGCTCAGATTTAAAAAGAGCATCCCAAAGAATATTAGAGTGAGTGTGACCATCTCGTGGTGGTCAGAGCCTGAGACGATGACGCTGGCAGAATACAATAAAGGAGCACTGATGAATAGACCAATGCCGCAAATTAAGGGATCAGCCCTCAGGGAAATTATCTTGAGTTTCTGAGAAAGAATTGAGCCGAGAGGAACTCCCACAAGTCCAGAGAGCATCATGGCAATTCCGAAAGAAAAAGATACCCTGAAATAAAGAAACCAAAGTTATGAATGCTTATAGTTTCTGACTGAAGATGAGACATATAAAGTAAAATTCTTACTCTTTCATTTTACTCTCAACTTTGAGATTGTCTCCTGAAGGCGCATCTTGAAGTTCAAACCCCCAACTTAAATACAAAGGTGCAAACCAAGCCAAGGCTCCAGACACAAAGGCAACCATGGTATAACCAGCAGTACTTAGCATGAAGCTTTTGCTGAATTAAACAAAAATATAATTTAAAGATAATTGTTTTTTGAATTTTCCTTTGCAGAATTTTTAAACTAACTTTTTGAGCAAATATAAAATATCCTTAATTGCAGAAGTTGGTTTGACATGTTTGTGGTGAGAATGTTCTTCTTTGTTTTTCCTATCACTGTGTCCGCGTGGTGGATCGACCATTACAAATAGGACGAGGAGAAGGCTGACGATTCCTAGGACTGGAGTTGCCCTCAGTGACCATGTCCAATGCCCACCCATCGAGGCTGCGGTGACTCCAACGATATAGCCTAAGCCACTTTTAAAAAAAAATGTATTTGAGAATTTTATAAAAGATTAAAAGTTATTCATTAAAATTACCTGCCAATGGGCAACACAAAATAAAAGACAGCCAAAACCCTGGACCTCGCGCTTTTTGATAAGAGGTCACTAATAATCACGGGTGCGAGGGTAGAAAATGAGGCCTGACCAACTCCAACCAACGCTCTCGTTGTCACAAACAACACAAAATTGTCACCGACAAAAGAACCCATCAAAGTGGCCGCAGACCACAAGGCAACACCAAAAGCCACATTCCACTTTCGACTGTAGCGATCTCCCCAGTACCCAAAAAATGGGGCAAACACCATATAAAATATCGTGAAAACCGTTTGTACAAGGCCCACTTGTTGATTGGATAAGACAAAGTGGGTTTTTACATCGTCCAATACTCCTACAAAAAAAGTAACAGAAATGTTAGATGCTTAAGCTTTTTTTTAAATTTTAATTTACCAAGTAATTAATATACCTGCGAGTGTAAATCTATCCATGTAATTGATGAGATTGATGTAGCAAAGAATGGCAAGAGTGAGATATTCTCTGATTGTCAGTTTTTTACTGGGACCCTTAGTACAAGGAACAAGAGATTCTTCAACTTTTCCATTTGTCCCGTTTTGGGACTTTGGAGAAAGTTTTGGAGAAACCTGAGTTCCATTTTGAATAAGCGCATCTTTGGCTCCGAAGCTAAAACCCGTACCGGGACCTTCTTTCTCCAAAATAATCTGATCGCTCTTGGCCATTGCTGTGGTCTCAAAAATTTTCAGTCTTCTAATTTCAATAGTCTCAAACTAAGCAAGTAAACGAATCTAGCTGCGTCCCATCTCTTTCAGACAGAGTTATCAACTGATGTGATATCCGCCCTTGATAAATAAATAATCCTCAACAGCAGCACATTTTCGACATACGTAAGAGGGTAATTAGTTTAGTATTGTTTACTTAGGATGATAAAATTAATGACTAAGCGTTGTTATAAGCTTTGTTCTCTGTTTATAAATTTAGAATATCTAGTTTGCACTAAACTCTTCTCACCGATTCCATAGTTGGATTCTATTTGATGAAAGTGTTTACTCTGTCTGTAAAAGTGAAATGCATTAAAATGGCATTGGCCTGGCCTGACCATGATAAGACTGGCTGAAGCACACAAAAGAGAATATGAATAGGAAGGGGATGTGTGAAACTCATTTAGTTAAGTATTTCTACCATTGCTGGATGGATTCTTTTTTAACAGTCCCAACTAAGTTAAAAAGAGTAGGTATGTGTATTATTATTAAGTTCCTCTAATGCTAAGCTTATGGAAGGAAATGAAGTTGATGAGAAGGAGAAAAGGATACAAGAATAGACTGAAGAGGAATAACATCTCATTACAAGCATATAGCAAGGGCAACTGCTTTGACTTTGTGAGAACTTGAATTTGCTTTGATTCGTTTGACACTCTTAACCTACACGAGACGCTATAATGAGGCAAATTGAGAATTGAGACTGGAAAATAAATCAATTAATTATGCATGCGTTTAGATATGGACAAATGAAACAAAAAATTGTTTGTTCTGTGAATCATTTAGCTTGATCTGTTCAATGTCTGGAACTTAATTTAGTTTATTTATTCTTAGGTGAGACAAAGGTACCATGGTCACGATCATGGTTACCAGCGAAGCCTAAGTATGCGTTTAGACCCC
>JAQIXN010001438.1:0-18352 GCA_034698145.1 Proisotoma minuta
ATCATCTTCAGGACGAATATCAGAATAAAAAGCAAAATCATTTGACATAAAAATCTTGAGAATAATAAGTATCTAAGTTAATAATTATTTGATTTTGTAATGACAGAAAACCAACATTTGTCAAGGAAAGGGTCTTGGAGGATCCAGTAATATGGGACCTTTAAATTACAATCGAGGCTCTCCATTCGATTATGAGAACATTGCATCATTTGTAAATGACACAAGATGGACATACAGCAATTTGCTTCCATATTTTAAAAGAATTGAAAACTATCAGGGGATTTGGGCAGATCGTAATAAACTTGCTTTATTTTGGCAATTTTGTATAAAATATTTTTTCTATGAAATTTTCATAGCCTTGGTTCATGGATTTGACGGCGAGTTACAACTCCAAACCCCAAATTATACTGGAATGGCAGATCGGTTCATTAAAGCAGGGATGGAGATGGGTTACAAAATGACAGATTTGAACGGACTTTTCACAGAAGGTTTCGATTATATTTTGTCTCCATTAAATAGAGGATATCGTCAATCATCAAACTCTGCTTATTTGAAACCGATTAGACCAAAGCCAAATTTGGATATTAAAAAATTTGCTCACGTTCAAAGGGTAAGTATATAGAAATTGGACCATTTCAATAAAAAATAAATGAAAAATTTCATGCAGATATTATTTCGACAAGAATCAAACGGGACAAAACCAACTGCTTATGGAATTATTTACTCCAGACATGGAAAACTAATCATGGCAGTAGCAACTAAAGAGGTCATTATATCCGCTGGAACTGTCAACACACCGCAGCTTTTGCTTCTTTCAGGGATTGGGCCCAAAAAATCTTTGAAATCTTTAAAGGTTTGCATCATTATTATATTAGGAAAAATATCTGCAATTACATTCTGTCTTTGGTATTTTTAAGATACCGTTGGTGAAAGATCATCCAGGAGTTGGGAGAAATCTGCAAGATCATCTAATTACTTACATTGGTCCATTTATGCTGAATACATCTTTTGAATCCTTCCTGATGGAACGTGACCTAACGCCTGGAACCATCGCCCAGTTCAGCTTCTTCAACGGCCAAGGCCCATTGACCTCAACCGGGATTCATGCAAACGCAATATTAACTTCATCCCTAACCAAAAACGGGTTTAAAAGGAGTCTAATGTCCCAATGGTCTGACCTTCACATAACACTCTACGGAATGTCGCATCACTCTACAATTGACCAAGAATTTATAAAAATGTTCAATTTGAGAGAGGACATTGGAAAGCAGTATTTCAATGATGAGAGAAAGCTCAAAGATTCATTTTCCCTGATAATATCTGGAGGAAGACCTTACAGCAGGGGAAAGGTTATGCTTGCGGATACCAACAGCTCAAATCCCCCATTAATTAACCCCAATTACCTTTCCGACCCCAGAGACTTGGAAGTCATGGTTGATGGGGTACAAAAAGCATTGAAACTCGTCCAAAACTCGAAATCATTTAGAGAAATTGGTGCATCTTTGTCCTCTACTCCTTTCCCTTCCTGTACGGAAGTGGAATTCATGTCCAGAGCATATTGGGAATGCTACATTAAACATTTTAGCCTAAGTTCGAATAATTTAGTAGGAACTTGTAAAATGGGGCCCCCTGATTCCTCATCATCCGTTGTGGACTCTGAATTGAGGGTTTTGGGGGTGGATGGTCTTCGAATTATTGACGCCAGTGTCCTTCCCTTCATCCCAGTGACGGGGACACTGGCCCCTACAATGGTCATTGCGGAAAAGGGGGCGGACATGCTAAGGAACCTTTGGGATCAACTTTGACGCTTGACTTTGACTCCAATAATATGAAATGCCAAGAACAAAGAATGAGTTGGAAGCCGGGAATTGATATTTGACAAGTTGCAAGATGTTTTTAAGAGTTGTTGAAATTTTAATATTTGAATAAAGTTCTAGTTTAAAATAGTTTAATTTATAAAAATGTCGATTTCCAAGTACAAGGAGAGAATAGCGCTGTACGAAGACCCCGACAGTCCCCTGGCCCCCTTGACCCAGGGTCAACGTCAAGTTATTTTGGACCTCACTCACAATCCTGTGGAACGACCAATTCCACAACATTTGAAACCAATTCCAAAATCAAAATCTGTCGAATTTAAAGGGGGACGGAGCAGCGGAGGAGAAATTGATTTTGACAAGTTTAATTTCAAAACCAAAAATGAGGTATTTCGATTTCAATTTGATTACATGACATGTATTTATTTAATATTTAATAAAATATTTTGCAGTTTAACAAATGGTTTAAGCAAGTGGAGAAAGAGACGACGGAGGAAGAAGATGCTCCAGTTTTGGCTTATCTCGAGTCCCTTCAAAATAGTCGTAAATCAGTCAACGAAGTTCTTGATTCTGTAAACTCTGCTTTGGATGAGCTGCAATTGCTAGAGTCCAATTATCATTTCGTTACAAATAAGACAAACGCCCTCCATAATTCTTGTCGACAGCTAATTCAAGAGCAGGTACAAAAAATAAAGTTACATATTGTGACTTACAATATTGACAATTCCATTAATAATTTTTAATTTAATAGCAAACGCTGGATGGAGTGGTCAAAGAACTGGATACGAATTTAGAACATTTTCTTCAACTGGAGAAAGTTGCATCCAAGCTAAGCGTCCCTTCAATTTTAGTCACTTCGGATGCATTCTTTGCAATTTTGGAACAGATTGATACCTCTCTTTCATTTATGGTGCATAATGTGAGTATAATAATAATATTTATTTTTCCATGATTAAATTCCGATTAATTATTTTTTATATGTAATTTTCAGACAAGTTATAAGGAGGCTTCTGTATACGCAGCAAAATTTAAGCATTGTCTGAATCGAGCACTGTCTTTAGTGAAAACAGAAGTTAACAAGGCCCTTCAGGAAACGACAAGTGAAATTAATTCTGCTGTTCAGGAACAGAGTCTACTACCGGGGGCTGCAGAGTCTTCAAATCATGCCACTGCTAATTTATTGTTTCCTCTAATTTATGGAAAGTTTTCCGCTGGGATTGCAAAAATGAAGAAAGTTTTTACAGAAATTGAGAAACGTCGAAGTGCTTTGCCAGAGTAAGTGCAAATAAATATATAAAATAAATTGATAATTAATTATTTTTTCATGTATTTCTAGATATGCTGAATTATTCAATGAAATTCAACAGGCATTTTTAAGAGAACGGTACAATCTATTGAATCAAAGCGTTTGGTCAACTGTAGCAGAGTTGAATACAAGAGGGAAGACTGGAATTGATTTATGCAATACTGTGAGAATGGGATGCTCATTTTGTATCAGTTTATGTCAAGATGAATTTCGTCTTTTCGGAGATTTTTTCCAACCCTCGTACACAGTTGTTTTCGAGTATGTTTGAAATTATTTGATTATTATTTTTTTTAAATATAAGATTTTGAAACCTATTTGATTTATTTTGTTTTAGTGAGTATGCTGAAAAGTTGTTCACTCCCATATACGACTCTTTGCGTCCATTAATAATCAAAATTCAGCATTTGGAGACGTTGTCAGAACTTTGCACAATATTACGTGTAGAGATGCTACAAGACCAAGCTTCAAATAATCGTACGTGAATTAAAAAAAAGTTATATGCACTTTTATCAATGTTTAATTTAAATGCAGCTCAAGGATTGAATTCTTTCGTCAACATTGTTGAACAACTTTTACAAGACACCCAAGAAAGACTTGTATACAGAGCAAGCATTTATATTTCTACCGACATTAGAAATTATAATCCGGGACCAGGAGATTTAGCTTATCCTGAAAAACTAGAAATGATGGAGGTACGAGATTTAATAGACTACTAAATAGTTTATAAAGGGTTGCATAACATAAATATTGTTTTTGTTTTGAATTTTAGCAAATTGCAGAGACTATTGATCATAGCCAAGAGAGAACATTGGTCCGTTCCAACTCTCAAACTTCTATTGTATCATTAAGTTCAGTCACATCACAAGAAGTTGCAAGTATCAATTCCCAACTACAAATACCACGTCCATTAAAATCAAGCAGTAAGATTTAAGATTTATATCTTAATTAAACTAAAAGATGTGTTTGATAAATGGTTTTATTGTTGACATCTTGCATATAAAAATCAGGTTCGCCTGCAGATTTACATGGCATGTGGTTCCCAAGCGTTCGAAGAACACTTCTTTGCCTTTCCAAGCTCCATCGATGTTTGGACAAAGCAATATTTCAAGGGCTGTCTCAAGAAGCTCTCACTGCATGTATTGCAAACGTATCACAATCTGCTCAAACAATTTCTTCCAAAAAGGCAAGGAGATTAAATTAATTTTCTTCCTAGTTGATTTACTAGATCTTATCCAAATTGACCCTAGAGAGATAATATTTTCTTCTTTTTTTTTAAATTTAAATATATAGACTGTTGTGGACGGACAACTATTTGAGATAAAGCATCTTCTAATTCTCCGTGAACAGATTGCTCCATTCCAAGCTGAATTTGCTGTAAAGGAAACGAGTTTAGATTTTAGTCGGATGAAGACAGCAGGTACATACGTAATAAATATTACTGTCGACCTGTTTCTTGCACTCTCTGTCTGCCTGGATAGTCCTGATTGTAATGTGTATATTTGATCCTTGCAGCATTAAGTTTCCTGCAGAAAAAGAAGCATCTATTCAGCATGAATAGCAACAATTCCCTGCTGGAGTTCATATTTGAAGGAACACCTCAAGTAAGAGAGTATTTTCTTGACTCGAAGAAAGAAGTTGACAAACAGTTGAAACTCACTTGTGAGCAATTCATTAGTCATTGCACGCTCATCCTCATTGGACCACTGAAAAACTTTATTTCAAAGGTAGTACACATGATTTACGCATTCACTATTATGGAAAAGTTGTTTATTGTGTTTACTTAATTTCACAGGCTACCAGAATTATCGAAGCCTTGAAAGAAAAACCAGATTTAGTTTTATCCCAGCAATCCTTTGCCTTACCAAATGTTCTTTCAAAACTAATAGAAGAGACGATGGAAAGTCTAAAAACAAAGCTCCCTTTTATCCATCGAAGTATGAAACTCTATTTAGCCAACAGGGAAACAGAGTTTATTCTATTCCGTCCTGTAAAGGTGAGACAAACATTTTATTCTAATCTTGTGATAATTCAAGTTTAATTTCTATTCTTCTTCTTCTTTTATAGAACAATGTGTTGAATGGGTTTCTTCAGTTGGAAAACATTTGCACAGTTTACTATCCTGACTCTGGAATAATGTGCCCATCCCAAGACCAAATTAACGTTTTAATATCTAGCATAATGATTCAAAATTAATATTCATAGCCGGTGATAATAAATAAATTAAATTATATTCATTTAATCTATTTAAAACTTTATGTGAAATTCTTTTGTCTTCTCATAAAAAGAAAACAGATAAACTTTAATTTAATTTAATCGCATTATCTTCCAGTTGGTTAGTGAGGAGCATGTTAAAATTTAGTGGTTAAATATATTACCACTTGCCCTGCAGTTTCCTGATTAAATTTCAAAATCTGAGATCTGGAATGCATTTACTCGTTGAGTTATTATCACTGGATAGGATTTGTATACATAAAGAAGGGAGTGGGAGACGCGACATGAAATGAGAATAGTTGTTGGGCCATAGGTGGTCTACAACAAGATGTGGATGTGAGTGAAATAAAAATTTCTAGAGATTTTAGACTCTAATAAATGTGGAGAGTAAATATTAAGGGAGGCTGTAAATTAGGAAGGCACGAGATGAGACTTGAGGGCTCATTATTGTGCATGACCTTATTAAAAGGTCGAGGGCTGTCCCGCAGAGTGTAGGTTTTTCGGCTTTCTCCTTTCTTGAGAAAACGTGGAAAATTTTATTCTCTCTTCTACAAATTAATTTGATTGAGTTATGAGATTGGTGTCATCATACTGATAATCATTTTAAATCCTTTTCCATGAAATTTGCTTCTGTTACAAAATTACATTTGATAGCAACATTTCTCAACTCACAATTTTTCTGTCTCTTAAATAACTGACAAGCGTCTCATTGGCTTTTTGAGCAATTTGAGAAAACTGTTTCCAAATGTTTTATTCTTCAAAACCACTTCCGGAATTGGAATGAAAGCTGAAATCCAGATCTGATTCATTTTTCTGCTGATGTCACTCACTTGCATTACAAAATTTCACAAACTATTTTGTTTGTCTCGTCATTTCCTTCCTTTCTGTTGAAACCTCAATCCCAATGCTCTGCAAGTCTTGAAGGAATCTTTAGACTTTTTATCTGAATAAAGGGGACCGCCTATTGATATAATTTTGATAGCATTTTTTGTCACACCTTCTACCTCTCACTGTGTTCAATTACCCTTTATTTAAGCCTTTTACCGAAACACAAATTATTAGTTTTAAAAGAAAGAGGGCCTAAAAGAGTCATTCCTTATCTTTCAAATCAAAGAATTAAATACATGTTCTCTTGAAACTGTAACAAATGGAACTTAATCCAAAGTCTTAGCCTTCTAGAGCAAAACCAATTATTATCGTACCAACTGAGGAAATTATTATTTAAAAATTTTCAATGCATGCAAGAAGAAAGAAAGGAGCAATCATTCTCATTTTAATTTTACATATGAATGCAATCTATTCCAAAGTCAAATTAACTAATTCACTCAGCAATTCAACACGAACGAAAGGCCAAACCGAAACAAATCGCTTCCATCTTGAGAATCTTTAATTTTTTATATCTCTTTTTGATCTGTTCTTAAATCTTACTGGCTTTCGAGACTTTTAATAAAACTGGTTTTCTCATAGTTTTAGTATTTGTTTATGTGGCTGCTACTTTTTTTTAGAGAAAGAAAGAAGTGTTTAAATAATTTTAGACATTATCGAAGTAATATAAGTAGTAAATTAATTATATTTAGCATTAACTAGCATATAAATGAGTTGTAGAGATATGCGAAACTTTCCTTTTCAAACGTATTTTCAATCTGCTTGTGATCAAATATGTTCCCGAATATGTAAGGTATTTTTGATTTCTGATTCTCCACAGGATCCATTTTTTCATTTCCAGCTTTTTCTCCCATTGTTTAGTGTTGAGATAAATAAATCCTTTTCACAAGCCCGACACAATGGTGATATTATAGGAAGTATTAAATTGAACAGTTTCCTGATCATCAATAATTTCCCTCTTCCCCGTGGCTCCTTCCATTTATTCCCGATAAATAAAATGGAAAATAAAAGTGGAACCCCATCAAGTCCCAAGAAACTCTACTATTTATTAAATTGTGATGGAACGAGAATTGGAACATATGCCATTCGACAACTAATGGAATTAGTTGACAACTTTTCTCCACTTCCTTCTCGAAGCCTTCAGAGCAGTGTTCATGTAGCCCGAGCCAGGGATTTGTATCTCTAAATCCCACATTTATCACCGAACACCTTTTGTATTGTCCTAAAATGCTTTTCGTTTCTAGCCCATTCAAATTTCAAAATTTCTTAACCCCACATTTCCGAATGGCTTTACCAAATTTTCACATATTTGAACTCGATTATTTGACCCAATAATCTTGTATGCAAAATTTGGAAGTGATATGTCAAGTCATTTGAAGTATTTGAACGTTATAGTGCTTCAGATTCACTTGGAACAGATCGAATAATCACATAAACCGTGGCTCGGGCTAAAAAAAATACCACAAACTAGATCGATCAAACTAAAATACCCTGTTTTCATATAATATATGTTTTCGGAAGTAAGTGCTATCATAAAATGGTGGACTGCTACAAGTCTATAATAACCGAAATCGATTTATTCTTTAGAAACAGGAAACACAATTTATCACTTTCCCCATTCCGTCATAAATTGTCCATTCTTCACACGCCATACTTTCTTTCCCTCTCTCAAACTTTGGCATTTCCCATAAAGTTGAACGAGACCAATAAATTTCCAACTTTCTCTCTCCATTTCAGTGAAAATTTAAAGAACACGTAATATGTTATGAATAAATTCGCGTGAAAGAGAAACAAACAAAGCAGCATGGAATCATAATTTAGGTGACATGATTTGATTAAATTATATTAAAAGCCTTGATACTGGGATTTGATTAAGCAGTAATAGAAAACTGGGAGGGGATGAAGCACTCAATTTATGGAGTAAGTAAATAACAAACTACTTAATCTAATTTTCTCTGTTTTGCTCCTGATCTCATTTACCATACTGGGCGAATGTGTTTGTCATTTTTTTGCCACTTTATTTACTTAAAAGACTCGCAATATTTCGCAACTAATGAAATGTACTACGTGTTGATGTAAACAAGAAAATGAGAACAAGTTTTGGTACGAATATCATCGTAAAAGCGAGGAGTGGTTTCATATATTTATGACATTTTTGTATGAGACACTGTAGGTGTTGAGTCCCACGCTGAGATTTTACTCTAGCAAAGGAAATAATCAAATCATTCCTCATTCACTTTAGGGCAAAGTGTACAAATAAAATTACGAGTTGACGTTGACACGAGATATTGATACACGAATTGTGTTTAAATGAATTGGCCATATCTACTATTTATTTCAAAATTTTGAACATTTTCCCAAAAAAAACAACTACAATGAATGATGTCAAATTTTACAAATGTGCAGCTGAATTAATTATTGAGATTTACATATGCACAAAGTAAACAATGGAAGTGGTGAAAAAGGGTTGAAAACGTTAAAAGGGTGAAAGAATGAAGTGGGAGGTGAAATAATTTTTTGTTACATTTTTATAGCTGCCACATGAAAAGAATAATTTTACTTGCCTCTTGCATAAGAATGAGAAGGAATCAATAAAAGGGTTACTTTGTATTTAGAAATTGTTGGAGGGCGAGACGAAAGCGTCTTTTGTGAATTAAAGGTTTTAAAAGGTGGTAGGCCATTTTGGTCATGATTTGATGAGAGCCTGAGCACAGCCTCCTGTTGCTATCATCAAAATACAAATAATTGCCATCTCCAACAAACCAAAGGCTTCTCCTGCCCATTTTTTATCACATTTTATACTTCAACACCACACAACAACCAACCACTTCAAAACCTAAACCTAACCACTAATCCAACGCTTTCTCACAACAATTCCCAAAAGTTCCCGTTGGAGGCAATGCGAGACAATCTCATCATTTTCTCTAAAAACTCTCATCCGTTGACGATTCGTTTATTAAAACGAAGGGAGATGATGACACTAGATAATAATGGCTTCCAAAATGACCAGGTGTCAAAATCCCCATAATAATACATTTACATTTCCACAAATGTAGTAACAAATTCAGGAGTACTCATCGCAGTCTGAAAAAATAATAAATGATGATGAAAGAAAGTAAACGCCCATTCATTTCCTTCTCCTACGCACTCGGTCTATTCATTACGTTTTTTATATAATCGGCCATTTCGTGTTGATGTTGATGGACTGAGGCTAATCTTAAAATTAGACCTTCTTCATACTAATTTAATGGGGGTGGAGATGAGTGATGTGCACAATTTCCTAAATCCAACCACCTTTTGTATTTACTTACAAGTGTCAAGAAAATTTAATAAACTCGAGTTTCCTTTTGTCCATTTTGATTGCGTTGATTAATGGACATCTCTCACGCAATAAAAGAGTTTTCAGAAAATAATAATAATAAAAGAAGCCTAAACCAAGGATTTTAGTCTCTCCTGAATAATGGCTGTGTTTGATCAATAAATATAGTTTCCAACACCTTTCCTTTATTGGTCATTTTATAGTTATAAATCGCTGTAGCTAAATAATGTTTTCACTTATTAATTTTTTGGAATTTTATTCATCCTCTGCACCTCCTTCGTATTGTGCAGTTGTGGGTGGATCATCCGTCTCCTCTTCACCTTCGTCCTCCTCTTCTTCGTCCGCTTCCTCCTCATATTCTTCTCCATCCATGCTTCCACATTTTGCAATCCAAATTTTCTTTTTCAATTGACCAGATATAGTCAGATATTTTTCACTGAGCTAGAAAATCAAAAACCATATAAAATTATTATTATACTTTTTGTTTTTGAATTTGATACCTTTTCCAGAACTTTTAGTCCTGCAGTAACTTTCCCTACGACGACATTGACACCATCCAAAGCACCCAGTTTAGGAGCTGCCGTAATAATAAATTGAGAGCCGTTTGTATCTATCAATAAAAATGATTTTGTCTTGGTCAATTTATCCAATTAAATTTTATCAAATCTATAACCTTTTCCCATGTTAGCCATTGATACAGTTCCTACTTCTTTGTGTTTGAGCCTTTATAAAAAGAGGAAAAGTGGGTCATGAAATGATTTTGAAATAAATATGTATGAATATTTGCTATACTTGAAATTTTCATCTGGAAATGTTTCTCCAAATATGCTTTTGCCACCTCGTCCATCGCCTCCCGTGACCTCGCCCCCTTGCCAAAGTATTCCAGGAATTACACGATGAATTTGTGAGCATTTATAACTAATTCCCATTTCTCCAGTGCAAAGACAACGAAAGTTCTCGGCCGTCATTGGAACAATATCTGCTCTCAACTCAATCACCACTTTCCCCAATTTGGCTTTGTCTGTCTCCAGGTCCAAAAAGACCTGGGGCCGTGGACATCTTTTGGCGTTGACCAGCGCTTGTTCCCTCATGAATTCATAACCATTGTTTGCTGGGATTTTCCAGTACAATGGGTAATAGGAGAGGAATCCCATCACTTTCTCTGCTTTCTCATAATCCTCTAACTGCTCTTTTCGGCTGTACTTTGGCGACTGTTTTTATGCAGATCCATTAAAAATCTATTTAAAAAAAATAATGATGCATACCACACTCTGTATTCTTTTCCACATTTCCAAGTTATCAAAAGCAATTCGAAGTAATTGCATTTCTCTGGCTTTGCTGCGAACATTAATGCTATGATATTTTATATGCAGCTTGTTTTCAATTGTAGGCTACAAGTAAAAGATTAAATTAAATTAGCCATATATAAAGTGCATTAATTCGTAGCGTACAGGTCCCTTCATAATTGTTGCAATTCTGTGCAACATCATGGCATTTTCTCTTTCGATTTTGACAAAGTTTGTGATGGAACGATTGAATGCAGCTGGAGAGCTATAAAGATTTCGAACAACCATCGGAGCACTTGTGTCTATTTTGGCTTGCGTTGTGTTAATTCTCTCTCGATGTTTTTCATAATCAAATTTCCAATGAGGATTGTTGGCATCATCTCCTCGTCGAGATCGAGAACTAAGTTTGGCTAGGTCAGCCTTGAATAGACCGATTATCTTAATTTTGGGGCATAATGAATCTAATAATTTCATTTCTAAAAGCTTACCAATGTCACAGGCTTGGGGGGCACAAATGAGACGCGACAAGTGACTTGACGTCTTGATCTGGGCTTTTGTGCACTTTTATTCATTTGTCGCTCTTTAGTGGCCATTTTTGCTATTTGATTTCTATATTCCAATTTGCCAATTCAATCTTGCAAAGTTTGCATTCGTTTTTTTACAACATTCGGTAAGAATGTAGAATCTTCATGGAAATTTTGTAGTAGACTGCAGAATCTGCAGATTTTGATCTGGAATTAGCTTGGCATTCAAACCTTTTGTATTGAAACTGCAAGTTTTCAGATTAAATTAAAATTGGATTGCAAAGATGCCAGAGGGCTGCCAGGAATTATGGGAGAAAGCCAAGTATAACTGCGGCGAAGGAAAAATAAGTGAGAAACGAAACTTGATTTCTGCAGCCATTTCTGGAGCACTCTTTTTCACAGGTATTTCAATTCACAAATGATCTTAAAAATTACCTATTCATAAAATCATTATTTAAAAAAAATTAAGGATGGTGGATAATCTTTGATGTGGCTGCTCAGCGTCCATCCACCTCAGATTTTGAAGGAGTGTACTACATTTGCGGAATAACTGGGACGTTGGCAGTTTTCATGATAAACAGCGTGTCGCGAAACCATTTAAGAGGTGACACTTTCACCGGAGGATTTCTCGGCCCTTGTGGAGCTTTGGCTTGGCTCTTTCTTGGATTTGCCATTGGATTTGCATCTTTAATTGCCGCAGGATGGATTCTATTTATGGGATATGTAATCCCCAAAAAGGAACACAAGGGATATGGGGTTGCCGTCTTTATGCAAAACGTTCTTATATTTGTGGCAGGTCTCATTTACAAATTTGGACGTTCCGAAGATTTGTGGGGCGATACTGCGGAAGTTCTGGCTTAATTAATTATTGATTGGGATACTCCAAAAATTAATTTGTCATATAAAATTGATTGTTTTGTTTCAATAAAATTTCAATCAAAGGCTAAAATCTAAATTAATTTAGTGGGTCCGTGTCTGTGTAATTGTTATTTTAACCATTAGGAAAAGATGCTCGTCTGCCGTCTGTCCCGGCAGGAGCTGGATGATTTTTTAAAAAGATTTTAAAAGAATGATGCTGGATAAATTGGATTTCAATTTGTAGCCATTGTTAGATCATAGACTTGTTAAGATGTTTCAAGCTTATCGACTTAATGTCAGCATTAAATTTTGTTGGATGGAAGGCAATTGAATCTTGATAAGATTTATTAAATGTAATAAGCAAGTCATTTTATTATTACTTAACTTGATAAGTTAAAGTGTAGCTATTTTTATTTAATAATGGACTACAATAAGTGGTCAGTCATTCATCATCTTAATCCAATGCTAGCAGATAAAGAAAGCGTGAGACAAGCCAAAGGGAAATAGCATATCTTGGGGAATCGTGACATTATGTGTGGATCCCAATAATAACAAATGAGTTATTGCTTTTTAATTCCTCCTCAATAGACTTTTATTAGATTTCCTTCATTTTAATAGCCCTCTACTTTTGGAATAACAATCGGCAATTTTTATCTTCATTTTATTATTGATTGACAACCCAAATTCTTAAATGGAGAGCAGAACAATTTTTATTTTATGGCTCGCAATGATCTGATTTAATCTTCATATTCATACAAATATTAAACGTATAAAGTAACGGTCATTTGATGCAATCCGATCCAAACAAAAGTCAAATATCCCAGAGAGTTTTGGTATGAAAATTCGGAGGTGGTAGCATCGCATCTTGTTGTTTTATTTCATATTGACTCTGAGGATAAGATCATTTTGGCAGACAAGACAAGGCATAAACTACAGTGCTGTGGAGAGAGAAGATGATGTATTGTTCTCTGCAGTAATCAAATGGAGTATGTAATATGTATGCGTTTGTTTGTTATGTACGATCATAATCGTGAATGTGTAATAATGTACATGGGATATTTCATTTCACTCACAAACTTGTGTAGTTAGATCCAAGATTTATTAATTGATAAATGGAGTTGGGATTGTTTTATCGAATTAACTTTGCCACTGATCCTAATGGCTTTCTTGAGTGGCCAGTGGTAATGGTCACTGAACTTGTTTGTGGATGGAAATGATGATTTAATGGTATTACATGGCTACTTTATTAGACTGGATATTCTCACATTGTGGGGAAAGTGAGAAAGAGTAAATCTGCAGCAAAAGAAGAAGGATAAATAAGCAGATGTATGTATTGGATGGACCATTAGCATTAACACTTCGTCTATTAAGAAGGGCATAAATCTAATGCGGCAATAAAATTAAGATGTCCAACTGTGAATTGCATTAAGCAAGACAGTTAACTGTATGCAATTAACACACCCACTCACCCCAGTCCCTAGTAAATAAATAATATAATGACCAATGTGGATTTTTCTTGTGTGTAACGCATCTTATTTCTTAATAATATGAATTGGACAGGGCTGACCAGTGTCAATCAATACAACATAATGATCTACCTTGATATTTTTGAATTTTCAAATGCACTTGAATAATAAAACGTTATATTATTTTGATTTGAAAAGTATTTGTGAGAAATAGTGGCAATGTTGGTTTGGGCTGCATATATTTATAATGGAGTGATTTTGTGAGTGTTTGACAATGCAAATGTTGAGAATAGCCAAGATAATAGCAGGTTCCCTGCCAAGTTGTTGAAAGAAAGCTACTCAATGGATGGAATGAATTGACATGCACAGAAATAAAGAATAAATGCAATGTTGTAGATTATTTCTGTGATTGCTGGTTCGGTTCTCTAATTTTTGGTTCTTTATAATATAAAACAACCCTTCGCTCCCACCGACTTCTTTGTCTCCCATCCACATACGAGAATTCTGTCTTATTCAAATTCCCAGCAAAGAAACGGTTAGTTTTATATCTAGGTGGTCCCTCGTCTTTTAAGGAATCTGATGAAAATGGGGAGAAATTGGCATTAAAATTATTAAAAATAATATCTTCTTTTTGCAGGAGAAATAATTTAAGGAATTGATGCAGAGAGGGTAAATTATTTTCAATCTTTGAAAATAGTAAAATTTTAAATAATTTGACGTATAACTTCTATTTAAAAAAAAGCTAAAAATGTAGAGCATTTTTATTTACTTATTTTCGTGTAGATTTTGAGAATAACGTCTCAAGACCTCCCTGATACAGACACACTGTGGATAGACGCATAAAAAGCTTACTATCTACTCTATAAAATAGGTTTTTCAATTGGTTGTTTAATGTAGTTTTGTCTACTGTTGCTGTTTTTTGTATATTTTACCTGATACTATTGAAATTTACATTCTTTCGTGTAATTTAAGTTGAGAAAATGGAATCTCCTTCTGTTACTCGAGCATGAATCGTGTGGAGTAAAATGCTGAAAAGCTATTAAAGTCAAAGTAAAACAAATCCTTCAACATGCAGCCATTTTCAAGTGGGCTTTCAATTGCATTTGTATTACATCACAATTTATTTAATTTGTAATGATACAGGTAAATGACAAAGTGGAATTGGAAATGCCAAGAACTATGCAACAACTTACAATAGTAAAAACGACCAGAGTCTAGCTGTGCATTTGTTTAAAATTTCTTTTTAAATTTAAGTCAAGAGAAGCAAATGCTTTTTTAAAAAGTTACAGTGCACTAGAAAAATCTCACGATATCATCGCATTTTATTGCTGCAGACAATTTTATTGTCGAGTTTCCTTAATTTAAATTAATGTAAGAAACAATTCAAGTTTTGTATATGAACAAGATGAAAAATTGTCGCAGACCTCCAACAATTTTTTTGAAGCATTTATTTATTTATATAGATCTATCGAATTGGAAATCGACAACTTAAGAATCTTAAATAGACTTTGTTAGAAGAATATACCAAAGTTGTCAAAAGTCACTGCCTTTTGTCCCTTTCTTCACGTGAGACAGAAAAAGGACTTGTATGGTTTGTTTTATTTGAACTTTTCTTTTTTTGCCAACTTTTGCCAAGTATTTGTTCTTTATCAAACCACCTTGGAGTTTGGTTTGTATGCAGAAATTGATTTGAATTGAAGCGAAAGACCTTTAGCTTTAAAAGTTCTTATCGGCATCCGCCCCAGTAATTATAGGCCTCACTGAGCTCCTTCTTGATACCCTTCATTTGCCATACACTTTGTTCAAAGTCAGGGAGAGAAAAAGTGTTGCATTGTCAACAACTTCTTTGGAATATTTATGTAGTGCATGGGAACTTGAGCCACATTCCCTTCAGTTCCGCCCATTTCCATTCATATTTCTAGAGTCAAAAATAAAATGCTCACTCCTTTGATATAGTTTTTCCATAATGAAAAGTAGAACTCGTCCTTTTCTTGGCTGGGCTTTCTTTATATCAGTATTTCTACCAGTTACTTTTCTTTTCATCCAGTTCTGTGAAAATAATAATAAAGGGTTTTGTCAGTTGGACAATTTTTGTGTGTGCGAAACCTGGAATTATAGTTCTTCAACCCTTTTACTGCCTTTGCAATTTGAATTGGTTGGTGAGATTTTGACGGAATTAGTGTACTCACGTTTTAATCTCAAAGATAAAAAAAACAATCTCTGGAAAAAAATTCTCATGCAGATCTTGCTTAAAACAGTAAAATTATTGAAAAGCATTTTGATTGAAATTCAAGAAGTAAATAACATGCAATTATCTCAAATACAAAACAAGGTGAATTTAAGGTTATTGAAAGCATTGATCAAAAATCCATTTCAAATATGTCAAAATACACTAAATTTACCCAAAACAGTGGGATTATTATGGGTTCTATTGATGGAGTGAAAAATAGAAAAATTTAATCGTTTTCCTTTTCCGGAATCTATAAAATAAAAATAAATTTCTCATGACTTTAAACTTTGGCAGGTAGAGGAAAAAAACAATGGAAAGGTTTGATGTAAATAGAACAATTTAATAAACTGACTATTAGTTGTAAAGGAGAAAAGTTCTTTCTTTCCAAGAATAATGAGGTTGGATCTTTGTAATGTGACAATATCCAAGTAGTTCCTTTGTGTCTCAAAGGTAAAATCCCACCCCGAAGGCTCACAATTCAATTCACATTTGACATTCAATTCCCAGTTACATAACACATAAGTAGAGTGGAAAAGTCAAGCATTATTTGAAATACATATTCAACAGTAGGCCAGCTCAATCTTTGACAATAACCTTTTGACAAGCTTTGAGTGAAATGAGGGTTGAATTGAGATCCGAGACACTGACTACTGCTGAGTTTTATGAATAGCAGAGGACAAATTGTTACGGGAAAGTCAAACCCTCTTTCTCTCTTTAGCAATAATCTTTAAGTACTCCTAATCATAGGGTTTGAGTTTACAAATGAATACCTCCAAATCAGCTTCTTTCTCTTGCAAATTGGTTCTCATGAAATGACGAGACAAGGGTGACATTGTTCCCTGTTAAATGTCTCTATTAAATACAACTTGCATTGCACATTTTTAGCTTATTTCAGACGACGCCGAGTCCACGGCATTTAATTTTTACAAAGTTTTTGTTTGATCAATATAAGTATACTCCTCAAATAGATAATCAATACATAGATTCATGTATAAAATATTTTTGATAGGCTCTGTTACGGTTTTCAATTTCCAAATTTAATAAATTGCCCATCACATCAAAACCACCATTAGTCACTAATAGCCAATCCCGTGTCAAATCTTCCTTACACGAGGAATTTTATATTCTTTTTTTCCAAACATACAATCTAGAATCTGCTCATATCAAATGGAAACAACACAATGGAAGTTTTTGACGGGAGTGAATAAGAGAAATGATAAATAGTTTTGTATATTATTGGTAGATAAAGTTAAATGCTTTAGTTTACGGTCAACTGCATGCATTTCAATCTAGTGCAGAGCTATTAAAAACTATGCACTAAGTGGCAATTTGAACAAACCAAATATTCATGGATGAAATACATGTAAAGAATTCGGACAGGGTTGAAATACTAATATTATTGAGTACCATTACATAACATTACACGTTAAATAATGGGTGGAAGATGATTCGTATTATTTTCCGATATCAGGACAGGATCAGGGGAATATCAAAAGTTAGAATCACAATCTCATCCCTGTCCAGTGGGGGTGAGTTAAGGTCCATCTTAAAAAAATTATGAATTATTACCCACCAACAATAAAACAGACACACTCTCCAAATCATCATCTTTAAATAATTTTTAATACCTTCTGCCCAACCTCAACTTTTGACTGTTCAATAAACTTGAGAAGCTAAATGACAAATGAATTGTCTTTGATATGATGATGGGTGTGTTCGCCTTGGCCCTTAAATGAAATGGGAATTTTCACAAGTGTGAGCAAGGGATGGACAACTTATATTCCTTTTTTTAGCTCCCTAGGTGGCTTTTTTATTCAGCTCCAACATGTTTGAAGGAGATGAAAAATTGCCCAATTCACAATTCGAAAAATTCTCCAGTTTTTTTGGATGAACAAAGTTGCATCTTTAAAGTCCCTTTCTGTAGTTGTCTCTGCATGGTGCTTTCTCGACATCTGAACAATTCCTGGACTATTCCTTCACAATGACCATCATCCTTCTTAATAGTCATGAGCCCTGTCCCCTGCCTCATTCTTTATTGTGGTCAAACTTTGGGATAATAAGGACGCACATTAGGAATAGGCAACGCTCAAACCGTCTCAACTTGCCTCAATATTTACCAGTAAATTGAACCAATTTGTGATAATTTATTGAATAAAAGCTTCAAATAAATTTGATAGCTAATAAAGTAAGAAATATTCTCAAATCTTTGGATTTTATAAAAAAATTAAAATATAGAACATTTTATATGTGGAAGTTATCAGTCTCACATTGCCCATTGTCCAAATGTGTATAAGATGAAATATTAAAGTGTCGTATCAACTTGATACTATCAAGTTAAAGATTTTCGACCAAGTATTTTAATACTACAATTTGTAACTAAAAATATATATAATAAATTTAAAATTCTCCATTGGATTTTAATAGTTTAGCCTAGTATAGGAAACTGGATAAGT
>JAQIXN010001439.1:0-18349 GCA_034698145.1 Proisotoma minuta
TCATATGGGGGCGGGTTTGAGCAACAACAATCATATGCAGCTCCAATTTCCAGCTATGGGGCCCCTTCTTCAGGGGGCAAAGGTACTTTTAGATTTCATTTCAGGGATTTAAAAACAAAAGCTTTGATCATATTTAAAGGTGATTTTGGAGGGGGCTCATCGCACGGCGCTCCCGTAGGAGATTCTTATGGCGCGCCCGTCTCAAGTTATGGCGCGCCCGCCTCAAGTTCTTATGGCGCGCCTGTCTCAAGTTATGGCGCGCCCATGGGTGGGGGTGGCTCTATCTCAAGCAATTACGGAGGTCCACCACCCCCCATTTCAGGTAAAGAGTGCAATTAAGAACGTTTGAATGTATTTACATAATGTTTTCTTTTATAAACGCAGGTGGAGAATATAGTGCCCCTTCCTCTGGGGCTGATTTTGGGTCCAGTGTTGGCTACAACGCTCCGGCGCCCGATTACAACGCAGGTGGGAAAACTTATGCTCAAGTATCAGTAGTCGTAGGCGATTTTCACGAACACGATCATTCCTCATCAGGTTCCTCATCTTACGGGAGGAGAAAATGAAGAGGGGGGAGGAGAAAGTGAAGAGGGAGGAGGAGAAATGAGGAGACAGAACAATAACTAGTCATCAATAATGATAATTATTATTAAAATGCAATAATTATGTATAAATTCCATAAAATGCCATTTATTGGAACCGTACTCGATTTAATATAGGAATGTTGACAAATACATTTTACATCTCTTGTAAATAAATTTCCTTCCTACTTTCAATAATAATAATACAATCAAATAATAATTATTAATATAAACTTGCATTAAGTGACCTTAACTAATTAAATACAATGGTGGTCGTAAAAATAAGATTAAATTAAAGGTAAACTTGTCCCACACTCACGCTCAGTTCTTTCTTTTAAGTAATCAACCAAAAAATGCTTTAAAAGGAAGATTGGCTATTAATTGTTGCATCCAGATTCGATGGGAAGCGGCAGATCGTCCAGTTTCATTTTCTTGGGTGCTGATGGAAAACCTTCAGGGAAGTCGTTGGCGTCTTCGTCATTCACCGCAGCAGCCACTTTGCCATTTACTTGATCCCCATTTTTCTTGTGACCTGAGAAAATAATAAACATTTCGTTAGTTTTTTTTTCAATAATATAAATTTTTGGAAAAGTTTGCATACTTTGAACAAAAGCATCCACGGAATTAGAATCTTCGGTGCCTAAGTTGGAATCTTCGTTTCCGGTAACTGCCGAAAAAAATAATGTTTTTTAAAGTATTTATTAGTATTCCATGAAAAATATGTTTTACATACCATCACTCGACCCTGCAATGCTTTGCGTAGACAGATTCGAATTTCCATCTTCACTAAGAATTTTTGAAGAATCTGCTTCCGAAAGGGTTGAACCTAATGAATCTTCTTGCAGACCTTGAATCCCTGAAGATTGCTGTGAATAATAAATTTAAATAAATAAAGTATTCTCAATTTATAGTTAGATATGAAAATTTAATCGTCACTTACAGGAAGGGCACCAGGGATATTTTTGAGAAGTTCGGGTTTATGTGTGAGAAGGATATTGTGAGTCCATAAGGCCAATTCTACTTGATGCGGTGACCACTCCCCAGCACCTCCCAACCGACTCACAGCCTAACAGATTTCAAACATTGCATTAGCACAATAATAATAATTTATAACATGCTTAAATAAATAATATACCTGTGTAATATGTTTGAGAAGTTCAAGGTATTCTTTAAGTGTGTAGTCAATGCCCTCAATTTCTGGTACTGCGGCCAGGCACTCGTCTGCCATGTAAGCGGCGCGTTCGGGAGCGGCAGCGGTCACAAGGGCCGAAGCCGTCGCTGGCCCAATCCCCTTCAAATTACACAGATAGGTGATGGACATGGCGAGGTCATCTTTTTTGAACAGGGCTCTAAAGGCCTTTTTCGTCTCCTGCTCCACAACTCGAGGGGAGTTCATTGTCACCAGTTCCTTCAATTTTGGACGGAATTTTCCTCTCTATAAATTTAGAATTTGAATTAGAAACGTACTTGTAGCCAACTACTTATATAAAGGCAAAACTCACGGCGAGTTTCCATTTCATGCAAGTGACAAGTTCATCGTGGGTCATGTAAGGGTCCTTTCCCCTCCCCTTGATCTTTCCTGGAAGTTCCTTTTGGTACCTGTTGAATTGACCAACACAATTCAGTTAACATTGCATTCAATTAAATGTTTCATTTGGGTGAAAGTAACGCGTTATACTTTGCAAGCTACGTGAAGAAACATCAACTCTCGCAAGTTGCAGTTAGTGTATGTAGTATAACATAACTCATCGGCCTCATTCTCATAAGCTAAAAAAAAGTCTAACGGAAGTACGCCTCTCTTTCTCTAACAAATTGACAAATATTATCGACATTTTTTGGTATATTAAAGTAAGTATATTTCATCCATTGGATAGCTTTCACTCTCCGCACGTGGATGAGTGAGTCAATTAGTAAAATTTGTAGGTAAAAATGGTTTGATATTTGATTACATTGAAGTTGTTGGTTGACGATTCAAGATTTTTTGCCTCTGCCTGCATACATAAGCTAAGCTAAGCTGGCTACGTGAGTTGTTAAGCTGAAAGGAATGAAACCTTGGGTTGCTTTACTCTTTTGGCTCCGTTGGATAGTTTTTAGGTTGGAAGCCCCAAGCACAAATTCTATGTTATTTGCTTGGCGTGTTATTTCCCAACCAAACCAACTGCTCTCTCTTCGTCATCATCATTTGCTTCACCCCACACAGCTTTCGAGAGAGTTTGGCTTCTCATAGCAAGGGGATACTTTTGTATGCTACAACCAGAATTTATATTTCATTCTGCGTTGGATTTAACAGGCTTTTTGGCCCACGTCTGAACTCTCCCGTGTCAACCACGATACTGAGTCTGATAACTCCCAACAAACAAAACATTTTGCATATTATGCACTCGCAAACTTCCAGCTAAATACTTTGTTCTTTCCACGCTTTTGCAGAGATCCGAGTTTCTTAAATTTTCTAAGCATGCACTTATTTGAAGGGAGGGAATTTTGCCGAGTTGTTGATATAATTCCATGTCCACTCCACTCGCTGTCATTCTCTCAGAGAAACCAGGAGAAAAGAGATCAGACCAACAATGCAATGCAAATACATGATACTCCTAACAATGGGCTAAACCGAGTCTCAGCCTGCCTCCAGTCAACTCCTTTGTGGAGAGACCTGTTCTCACTTTCCACTCTAATTTCTCCAGCAGATGTTTGCATTATGAGACTGAAGAAGAAGAAGAAGAAAGTGGACTTACCATTGATCTAGTTTAATCAGTTCTTGAGGTTTCTTTGACTTTGACTCTGCTTTGATCTTCAGCGCCTCGTCGTACAGACTCAGCACGTATCTAACAATTAACAACAATCATCATTATTATTATTATTCATCCCACAAATTCAATCAACTCAATCCCACTTTCTTAAATATAAATATATATAATGGGGTAAATGAGCAAATGTCGCCACACAAAATATTCAGGGACTAAAGGGTCCTTAGCACTTGTTCTAACTATAATTATTGTTGCAAGTTCAATTAGGGTTGTTAAAGTGTGTTCTTACTTGAACTGGGCGGAAGATCCTTTGCTGAGAAATGCTGCGGTGGTAATCTCACTCATTTCCTCTGATTTATCGGAAGAGTTTGAGTTTTCGAGTAGATTATCGATACTCATTTAATTGTTGGTGTGGCGTATGAAATGAATGTGAAAGGAAGCGGCTGGACTTTGTTAGTCTCAACTTGTTTCTTCTTTCTCTCCAACTCTTTTAAATGTCAGAGCCAAGCTTTTGCTGGCTTTTGCTGCTGCCGTGATCAACGAATACAAAATTCTCTTCCAAGTCCCGTAAGTTGGCTAAGCCCAGTGCCCAATGCTACAAAACAGAGACAGAGAATAGAGAAGCCAACGTAGAATATTTTATTACGCTAACACCACAGCCACAGCATGCCGATCGAAGGGAAGGAGAGCGAGAGGGTCGTTAGCTTGCAGCAATGGATGCACGACCCCCGCCGCCCCATCCCCCAACCACACCAACCAGCCCCCGGGGGACATTCACACCCCCCACCCGGGGGGCAGGGGACCGGGGGCCATCGAGCCCCTCTTTGGAAGCCCCAGTGGGAAAACGCCCCCGGAGGGTGACGCAAGTTTGGGAGATGAGTTTATATGTATGGCTGAGCAGGATGTTGGTTTGGTTGAAGTTGTATAAGTAAGTAAAGTGATAGGAAATGAGCGAGCAGTTGCAAATGCTGCTGGAAATTTTTGCTGCAAAGAAGCTGGGAGAAAGTTGGATTTGCAACTGAGCCCAACTTGACACCTTTTCCCCATCAACTAATTTTCGTCAATTTTTGTGGACAGTCCATTTGAGTAAATGCCTGCCATGAAAAACTCTCTCAAGCTCAAATGTCTGCTACGTATACAAGCCATAATCTCAAAAACAGCCAGCTCACAAGTCTCCACGCAATGATTTCACAAAATAATGCTCTATTTTATACACAGGGCCGTAAGAAATTTCATGAAAATCTCATCATTGTTTCCTCCAAAAGAGTTCTCTTTGTTCAAATTGAGATAGAGCAGCTTTTGTTGATTTCCCGAACGCTCCCCGTAATAATAATTTGTTAACTAGCGTGGATTAGGTAGAGGACAATTGAATGGGATTGTTTACTACAACTACAAATTAATGAATGAATGAGAGTGTGGCCAAAGGACTTGCTGTTACAAATCAACTTCGTTTTTAACACAAAATAATGACTCATATTGACTACTTTGGAGTTCCAAGTTCTGAGGAGGTGGATGACTAATGGAAATAACCAAGTAATAATCAAGTTACATTTTGAAAGCAATTTTAGGTCCGCGATTTATTTCTTCAGCTCAGCACACGTTTTTTTATATTTGAATAATATAATGCTTTTGCTTTTTGAAGTTCCGTTTTTTAATTTATACTCCGTTCTCGAAAACATAGGAGGAATGTCAAGACAAACACGACAAAAAGTTAATAATTAAAGTTAAATTCTCGCTCGCACTTGCAATATAATTAGTCATCATTCGAAAAAAAACACAAATCATCGCAATCGCATAATAAAATCTACTTCAAAGCGCCGCATTTCCTAATTGTTATTCGCTTCGTCGGATTTCCAGAAGGGTCACCGCATTCTGAGATCTATCAAAGTAAAAAAAAAATCATGAGAATTTTTTTAAAACAAATTATTCTTTTTTTTTTAAAGTACCTTATCGACGATCTCAATGCCTTCTAGGATGTGTCCGAAGATACCGGTAAAACCGGGCATGTCTTGAAGAATTATTCGAAATTGAGAACCGACGAGTCCTTTTGAATCGTGGCGTTTTTGGGTACGGCGCATTCCGATCGCGCCTCGAATTGCTGGTAGTCGCGTGTCTTCAGGCATGAAAAGACCCTCTTCGTATATTGAATGCCCACCACGACCATTATTGTGCTCAAAGTCACCCGTAATTACCTAAATTTATTTATTTTTTTAATGAAATTTTAAAATAAATATTTGTTTTTGATAAAATGCTGCACTCACGGATTCACCCTTCCAGCACTGGAACACAACGCACCCTTGAAATCCAAATCCCCTTTCTTTTGTGGTGAGAGCTTTAAAGTTTTCACACATTTTGGGTGCAACGTCTGGACGCGTTTCAATGCTGTTGAAAAGAAAAAAAACAAATTATGAAAATCAAGAGATTGAGGCTAAAGTTTGATAAAACAAACAAGGTCTCACATTATACGCCCAAGAGGAACGGATTGAATTTCCATATCGAAAAAAAATCTTGGGCCTGCAACAGCTCCGAGACTCATAGCTGTTGTTGGGGAGTACTTGGGCGGAGATATCAGCGCTTTTTGACTGCCGTTTTTTAGGCCATTCCCATTACTAAATGCAAAATTAGTGTATCCCAATTTGGCCGATGTATAGTTATGAATTAATCTAAGGATGTCAGGATTTGTGTTTGAACCAAAAGTGTACATCGGAGAGATCTAAATTAATGTAATAATAATATTTTTTTTTTACTATTTCAGAAATTATGCTCAATTATTATTTTTTTTAATAAAAATAATTATCACTTACGCTAACCATTGCGCGAAAAAGGCAATTTTCCAGTTGCTGTTTGCGACAAGTAAGGCTCGAGATGAGGGCGGAAAGATGGGATAATGATTCCGAATTGCCGTTAGACAGCGATTTCCTCGCCGATGTCAAAAGGTCATGAACTTGAGGCAACTCATTGAAGACTGAAAATCCGTTCATGAGCTCTTCTTCTAGTTCCCTTTTTACAGTGGAAAGGGCATCGATTATCTTCATCACCACATCCTGCTGATTTCTCTCCACCCGATAAACCTCGTTTAATAATTTCCCTAAATTAAGGGTCTCGGCTTCTAGCGTCGTTGTTAGGCTGTCATTCATCTCTTTTATGGATCGCGTGGCATGACCACGGCCGTTATGTTCCTGTTTTTTTAAAGAAAAAATATGATATTTTAGCAAAATTTTCATATGAAAAAGTGTTTATAGTTGGAAAATAAATAAAATAAAAAAAAGTGTCTCCATATCGGCACCTGAAAGCAGACGCGACAAAGACCCTTTGAACACACCTCACACCAGGAACTATGAGGCATGGCGTGAATGAGACAGGAATTATTGACATTATTCCCATTAGTGACCATCGGCGGCGGGACGTTATTGGTTGTCCCATTGGTGACGATTGAGGGTTGATGGTAGCCATTGGTGGTAGGGCCTACTCCGTTGGTGTACTCCTCCAGCCTCCATCCTCCGACCAGAGAGAGGAGGGAGTCCGCTTCGTCCTCTGACCATCCGTTGGCGTTTTTCGCTTCTTCCGCGGCGCTTCCCATAAGTGTCAGTCCTCCTCCTTTCAGGCTCCCAAAAATCTCGTTACTGTCCACCTGTAAACAAAACATAAACATAAATTAGCATTTCCATGCAAAAAGTTCCTACCGGGGTACCTCTACCAATTATAGGTAGTTATCCCGCCGAGAAAGCATGCTTTCCCTGAAACCGGGTAGTTTTCACCACTCCTCCGATCGATAATCCCGGTTTTTTCAGGAAAAATTATATGAAAATAAACTCACCAAAGTGCCCATGGAAGGGGTCAAAGGTCACGGGTCAGGGGCAAGCCAAGTCAAGGCCCAAAGCAAAACCAGATCACTGGAACACAAAAGCAAACGCCGGTTACACTCAACTCTTCACCAACACGGGAAAGAGGGGGAAATGGGGTAAATATTGGGGACAGATGGTTAGTTAATGATGTTAAATGGTGTTGGGATGTTACCTGTGCAGTGGGTGTGGTTTTTGGGGGTGTTTTTGAGGAGCGGGGCCAATTTTAGCCTTGTATTTTTACGCGGCACGGGAGTCGTCTGAGTGAGCACCACGTTCCCCGGCATCAGCACTCCCACCAAAAAACCGCACAAGGGCCGGAACCACACCCACGCCAAACTATTTACCAACATTACTGGGGGAATTTAATGTACACATTGATGTAGATTATGAAGGGAGAAAGCAAGTGAAAGTGGAAATATTCATCAGTCTCATTTTCCCCAATGCATCAGACTTTATAATTCATATAATCTCATCGGATGAGACTCATCTCATAAATGATTAAATTACTCAAATATCGGATGTTATCTTATGCTTATCATGATTTGTCATTTACTTGGTGTCCAATTTCAGTAGTAAAGGTGGAGAAAGTTGTTCCAATAATTGGCCAAAGGGTGAGACATGAAATTGGGTGAAAGTGTAAATTCTCATTTTCCCCATTCCCATAAAATTGTTTTGCACATCATTTGGGTATTTTTGCATAGCTGAGGAAAAAGAGGAAAGTTTGCTGCGATGATCCATTCACTCCTTTGTCTCAGGAAAAGTCTTTCTCCGTCATTCGACAACTGAAAAGTCCTTTAAAAATGCGATTGTCTCAATTTCCCGTCCACCTAAAAAAGCAAGTATTTCATCATTTTTCATGGGATGGTGGGTTTGCGGTTGACGGCCCTTGTTTTGCTTGTGCGGAGCCGAAGGTGACGGCATGGCGCGTGGTTGTTAGTGGCCCACGCCACTCAATTTACTCGCGTCCTACACCAACGTCTGGCCGCTTTTTACCCCCCTTCCGCCCCCCAATATCAGCCCAAACCCTCACAGAGACAAAGGGGGCAGGGACCCCCGAGTAAATTAATAGGAATGCTGAGGCCAGATGTCGTAGGACTGTTACAGGGACGGTCCAAATTTACCAGTGAAAAGCTGTGGGCATAGTGGCCCATGGGGGAGCTGTTCAGAGGGCTGTAGTTCCCCAAGGGGGGCACTTGGTGGGCTCAAATTTCCCCAGAGGGTGGGGGCAAGTGTGATGCTTATCCCTGGGAAGTTTGTAGGGGGTGGGGTTTGTTGGAGGGGATTGGGGGGGATTTTAGTGGCGGAGAGTTGAGACTTTGTTGGGCTCTCAGTCTGGAGTGAGGAGTTAGCTCTATCGGCAGTCAAAAGGTACTTTGGGGAGCGTCCACAAGCCACAACATTCACTACTTTTGGACGGAAAAGAGAAAACGCTCCACTCCTTTCTCCTACAAAATTAATCACAATCGCCAATTCTGCAATCATTCATGTTTAGCATCGTTAGTTAACTCTTGATTTTGTTAATGTTGGGTGTTGGCCACTTCCTTTGTTTGTCTCCTATTCTCATCCCAATTAATTCCACTCATTCATAAAACAAGGGACATAATTAATTGGTCATTAGCGAGGCGATGGAAGCAGACGCAAAACAAATTTACTCCAAATACAAATATTTATCGAGACGAAATTAAACTTTTTTGATCTGTTGTAACTTGAGACAAGTTGACAAACCCACTTTTAGTACTTTTGCAAAACTTGTTGCATTTTAGGCAACAATCCATTTATTTATTCTGCATCTTGCCAACAATATTGCATCCACCTTTTGCTCAATTACCTCATCCCATTAAGTAATTATCGAGTCTGGCTGTTATAAACTATTATTCCAGGAAGTTGATGGGCAATTTGAGAAATCTCATTTTTGCAAAATGACAGCTGCAAATATTTAACTGTTTGTTCGTATGCCAATCAATTGCTGCTGCATAATTTATTTTACTTTATCGTACATCGACTTTACACATCCAATTATAAATTCGCTAGCTTAATTTGCAATTTGCACCCCAGCACCTGCAAATTGATTAGACAAACGTTTTATTTGGACTGGGGAAACTGAGATTTCTCGATTTAGGCCAAATTCGCTAATTTCTCACACTTTTTTGACCAACTCTAATTCGTCATTTGTCAACGCAAGAGTTGCAAAGCAATAAAAAAAAACTCTCGTTAAGTTTTTTTTTCAACTTTTACTACTTTTGTGCCTTTCTCTTGACCAATTTTAGTTTTTAGTTTCATTCATTTGAACTTGAGCTGTAATTATTTATGCAGCAGTTCAATAGCCGACTCTAAACAACAGTTAAACTTAATCAACCTTTATTTTTATTTCCATTGCACATTTATTTGTGGCAGCAATAAAGTGCTGCATTTGCTTGATGCTGCAACAATGCAAAACAATGGTCGACCTATTTATTTGTATCATTCTTGGAGATTGACAGGCAGAGGAGCCAACTGCTTAAATTGTCAATACTAATTTTAACCAATAAATATGTGGGACATTTGAAATAATTGATCGACAACATGCAAATTAAATTATAGACTGAATGATTCAAGTGGTCTTTGAGTTTGAGCTTTGCATACTCTTTGAATTCTGAATGTGGTAAGTTCGTGAGACCCAGATTGCATTGGGGATTAAACAGTGGCCAAATTATGCATAAATCTAACCGTGGAAAAAATGTGGTTTTGGAAAGTTATCAAATTTTACACAAGGTGAAGAAGACTCGGCCTTAGAACTTCTTGAATCCTCTTTCAGCCTGATTTTATTTATTAGCATTATTAGAGGCAGTAGACAAGTTGAATGTTTATTTTGAAATTATTTTATAGTTTATGAAATTGTTACAGCGTAGTGCCCACACCCTTTTAATCCAAAGTGATAAATAATATGAAGAAATGACTTGATACCTTTAATCATAAATCATAATCGTTGTCCCATGACTCTGCAGCATTTTTTTTATTCTAAAAATGCCGGACTCTTTTCTTGTTACTCTCATTATGTAAATTACATTCGCGTTATTATTATGCAATCATAGCTCGAAATTAAGATGCCATTCATCGGCCGACAATGAATACACCTCATTGTATTTTTGTATGGAGCAAAAAGCGAGGTAACAATCATCAACAATCCCCTTTATTACAAATCCTACACAACTAAATATTTAATCTTGCTCCAGGACTTAAAAGTTACAAATTACATGCAATAATAATATTTTGGTTGAAAATTGAGATTCCAACATGCAAACATTATTTCATTAATAAAATGATTTCCCACTTTCTTCTGTCCGACTTTTGTTTGTAAGTTTACACAGTTTGCTGACAGAATACTAATTTTCGTCACACCTTTCTTAAATTCTCTCGTCGCCGACATTTAAACTATTTAAAGAGGACAGCTTCCAATGAAAAGAGTGTCGAAGCCTCTTTTGTCTGGATTTCATTTTCCAGGCGCCACGGAATAATCTTTTCCACTAAATAAATATTTGCTTCCAGGATCGTGCCGCATCTAAAAGTAATTAGCGTGAGTGAATTTACTGCTATTCATCCCATCCTATATAATATTCCTAATACCGGTGGTCTACTACGATAAACATTATTTTATTACTACTGCATCAAACTGCAAAGGGTTGTAGTCAAGTGGCAGCATCTTTACTTTCAAAATGTGGACGGAAGGACGGACGCCGTTTTGTGGACTTGGATAAAGTAGTTAATTGTATGCATTCTTTAGTATTTTGAGTCAGTGGCTGTCGGAGCCATTTCTTCTTACTTCTTTCTACCTGCTTTATTGTCCTGAGGCAATTTATTTGAAAGAAAGAAGTGCATCCCTCCTCAAATCCAAGAGATCCAACCCCCACTGCAAATGGCTCTATGTTGGCTGCATATAGTTGAAATTGAATTCTTGGCTTTGCTGAAGGTGGATTTTGAGAAGGGAGCGACTTACAATGTTAGTTACCTGTCTCTATTATAAAGTTCTTCCTTGTAGCCAACATTCCAACAAAAGTGTTTGTAGTTAGTCAACGGCTTGAGCGGAGGTCAACAAGGAACAAGAATCTGATTCAAATTCAAGCCTCGGACAAACCAAACAAACCTGATTTGGCATCCAACGCCAAGGAGCAAAGACCAGGCCAAATGACCACATCAAAATTTGGATTCCTTCAGTTTTTGAGATCCTAAACGAATGGGGAACTTTTAGTTTGTGTCTCTTCCTGTTCTTTTTTTGTGGTTCGCTTGGTCTGTGTTCATCCAGTGGAGAGTTATAATTATATTTAAGTTAGCAGTTAGTAAAAATAGTTAAGATGCCGTGTTCGGCTGTGACCCTTAGTTTAGCCACAATCGCGGCCGTCGTCTCCGTCGCCCTTCTCGCAATTGCTTTCTCCACCGATAATTGGATCAGAATCGATGTTCGAAGGACGAAAATTCAGGTAAATTGCCAAAAAGTAGAAACTACATAATTGACCCAATTGATGCGGAAAAATCCTTTCAAAGATGGAGTCAAACAAACTTGATTTTTAGAGTATATAGTATCTATTACTAAAAGTAAACCTGTCAATCGACAATCAAATCGTTTAAAGCAACAATGTACATACATAGGAAATCGTGATGAAGTTAAAATCTAGAAGCTATAAATGACCATTGTTTATTTTCAATTAGAATTTTGGAAATTTTATTGAGAGTGAAATTGATTTTGTTACTAATTGTAGATTTAGCCTAAAATTCACGTTTTGCTTTGTTGCATTTTGTCACCGAAGTGAATATAAATTTCTATTAATACCTCTCACTTTTCTAATTGCTAGTTTGTATGCAAAAAGAGGAGGACATTTATGTTTTGTGGCTGCTAATTAATTGGTCATGTAAATATTTTTGGATGCGATAGTAAAAGTGAGCAACTCTTGCAACTCAAGTAATTATAAAACAAAGCCTGGGAATATTTCTCATGGGCAATGCATCCAAAGCCAACATTTCACTTTTACACGTTTCCTTCCGCAAATATTTGCAATTTAAAATGACCAAAACGTTTAAAATAACAATCAATTGATTATTACTACTACCCGTTATTTTTGAAAACCCGAAACTGGCGTCAAAGTTATGCATAAATTAATGAATTTGCAAAGTAGTTAGTTATTAAACTGGTTATGTTTTGTGTACTACCGTTAATTTCGATTTCGTTCATTATCCCAACAATGCAACACATAGCAAGAGATGAGTGGAGAGATAAGTCATTACGATAGCATCAAAATTAACGTTTTAATGCATTTCCTAAATAAATTTAACTGACGCTAGAAGATTAACAAGTTGAAAATTAGATTGGAAAATATTTTAAATTATTTTGATGACAGATGAAACTGATGGCAAAAAAAAATAATTTTTTATGAAGAGATCTGATTAATCTGTGTAGGAAAGTTATTGCTGATGATTTAATGAGAAATTTAAACATAATGTTTGATCCATTTACTGCATTATTGTTTGAGGGATTTTAAATAAAGCTCGATCCCTGTAAAAGGAATTAAGGAAACGGTAAATTTCGCACAATGTCTGGGAGCAATTATGTTGTCCTTTAGTTTGTCCCTCGACCGGAACGGACAAAACTTAGATTCATCTTCACTTGGCTTAAAGACTCTTTCAAAAAGTGCCAATGTCACAATTTCATTTCTCAAGAATCTTAAAAACTTAAAATTGGGTCTTTTTGTGGCCGGTGATGGACTTTTATGAAAAATGGTTGCAGCTGCGGTTTGACTTTGATTTCTTGAAATTATTACAACTTGAATACGAAGACTTAAAATTTAAACCAATTTAAAAAAAAGAAGCCAATTCGTTTATTTCATTTGTGCGTGGGACATTACTTCTTGATTTAATGGGTTTTAACAAACAAAACTGAAAGCTTGCTAATTACTCATGGTCTAGGGATGAAAGGGAGTTGATTGGGTTGTGGGTGGGGCTGTGGGAGGTTCTTTGTCTCTCCTGCGGTCCAATGTTTATGGCATGGAACGAAACTTCGTTTTCATTTCTCGTATTTCTATTTGATCTGTGGGAACTTTTTGGTTGGCTTTACAAAGCTTGTAAAAAAAAGTTTCACATTGTGCAAGGTGACAATTGACAATTAATTTGTACGCGATCTTGACACTTGAAATCAGTGCACACAAAAAAAGAAAATTTGTGAAATCTGCTTCACCACCCACTGAGAAGAAATTGCCAATTTACAATCTGTATTTTGTAGTAAAGTTCTATAATGATTTGTAAAGAGAAATGTACATTTCCAGTGGAAATAGGTCGTTTTTACATGGGATTAGTTTCCAAAAAACAGAGTTCCGCATCACATCACATTCTTCAATCGTTCCACACAAATAACTTTTGTTATATAATCAAAACAGAGTTGACAGATTGACACATTTGTTCAAAATCAAGCCTTTTTTCTCTTCCCTGCATTTAAAACCCATGTCTGTATTTTTTCTACCGTATTTTTTCCAAAAGGTTTCGTCTTTCAAGAAATTGTAACATCCGTGAAGCCAAAAAAGAGCTTCCTTTAGGAATTTCAACCTTTACCCATTTACCTAGATAAATCTCAATGTAAATAATCCCTTGAAAGTCTCCAGGAAGAGATAAAATTAAAAGTGGCTGCTTGCAATGACCGTCTCGTCTCAATTTATTTGGGTCCACTTCTCACCTCACAAAAGGGCAATTAAGAGGAAGTAAAAATAAATGCTAAATAGAACACGCTGAATTTATTATCTTGCACGCCTTTCATAAAGTTCCTTTCAAAGTTTGCCCGTGGACATTGCGTATATCTATTGACTATATCTATATGTATATGACCTACAAATATTTACTTGGGAGCTATTAATACAAATCTATGCTTTACAAAGTGACTAAAAACTCTGAAAAAGGGGTTTGGAATGTTAATCTTGTATTTTTTGTGGTTTTTAGGAGAGGATACAGAAGGACCCTTCGTTGGTGGACTCGATAACAGCGGATGACTTACAGAATAATCCCCTCTACTTCACGAGGACCAAGGGACTCTTCAGACTCTGCTTCCCCACACCAGAACGACCTTCACAAAGCAAAGGTATTTACACCAAATCCCAGCTAAACATTAATAACAAATGTTTCATTTTGCTTGAAATGGTTAAAAGAAGTTAAAAGCATGCAAAGTGTAACAAGAGCATTTACGAGATATTGACAAATTAATGAAACGTATTTTTGTATTTATGCCAGAGCATCAACTTTATAATGTCTCTGTCCATATATCTCTATACCTTTTTCTAAATCCTGTTTTAACCGTACAAAACCTTAATTCTTGGAAAACTTCTGGATTAATTTAATAGTTTGTAGCCCTACCCCCAGGGGCAGGGGGAGGTGATGAATTTCTGGGGCAATCTAAGATATATATTTTTTTTTCCAATTGCAGTGCAACTGTATCTCTCTCCAGTGGAGACTTACTGCATGAACATTGACTACTTCATCCCGGACGAGGACAATCAGACCGCAGAATTCACCACCGACCAAATGAACAAGCTTCGTAAGTCATGAGATGTAGATAAATATGAAGAGATGAGCTCAAATTGACATAAATTCAAGGGAATGCAACGCAATGCATGCCACTTGAATTGTAACCGTACAAAGCAGTTCCCGTTAGTTCCTCTACTTCATTTACTTTGACTAGTAAGATGTAGCAAATCCATTGGATTGGATCACATACAATAAATATGTTACATGGGAATTGGCTGATGGGCCATGAAACGAGAAATCTCTTTTTCAATCAATTAGTGGAAATGAATTTTAATTCGACATGTTTGTAATTTGTACAGATATGGGACGAGCAGCCGTTGCTTTGTTTATCGTCGCATTTTTCTTTGTCTTTATCGCCTTTTGGACGGGAGTGGCTGGATGTTGGCGAAGATCTTCTGGAAATATCACTGCCACCGCCATTCTCATGTTGCTTACATGTAATTTGAGAAGCTGAGAAATTTTGAAATGTTTATGCTTAAAATGAATAATTGCAGGTCTGTTCAGTGCCGGAGGAATGGGACTTTGGCACGGGGTCGAATATTATGAAACCGAAAAACTGAGTGGTCCAGAATATTTTAAAGATTGGCCTCAGGTAATGAATACATAAGTATTTGATGAAAAATTCCATCAAACTATTCGAGTAATTATTATGTAGCGGAGTTTTTATTTACATGTATGAACACTTTGTCCTTCCGTCCGTCTGTTACTCATTTAAAAGACGGAGTCAAAGGTCACATTCACTCCGCTACATCTTTACGTCCTTTTATCAAGAGTTTAAATATGAAATTAATATGATATTTGACATGTGGGTGTCCAGGCACTGAAGCTGGAGTCAGGGTACAGCTTCGACTGGTCATTCTACGTCTCTTGGGTGTCCGTCGGCTTTAGTTTAGTGAGCGCCGTGTTGTTTGCGGGCGCGGCGACGTGTCTCAGCCGAGAGCGCGATGAGCTCCTCGCATCCCAATCCCAATATTTGATGACAGGTGTGTTTATTGACTAATTATTTTAAATATTGCTAGGCGTTGAAGGCGTCGTCCATTTGGTCTTACGACTGGAGTTATGTGCTTGCTTGGGTGGGCGTGGGTTGGGCGTTGGTGGCGGCGCTGCTCTTTTCCGGCGCCGCCGTCTGTCTCCGCGGAGAAGCCGGCCTGGGCTATCCAGAGAGTCAACAGTTGCATTATTTAATGCCCGGTAATTAACAATACTAACAACTAACGCTTAAGTGCTTATTCACATTCTAATCTTAAATTGCCCCACATTTTAATTCATCCCCCTGACCTTGAGCCTGGGGTCGGAAAGATGGACATTTTGAACAACATTTCTACCAAAATTGAGCTTTGTATATGAAAATACAGAATTTGAAAATATTGAATAGATTCAGAGATTGTGGGTACTTAAAAAGAATAAGAATTTTTGCCCTTGAATTCATGCCCCAAAAACAATTTAAATCCTTGATTAGCTCAAGAAGGATTTTCCTTTCTCTTTCAAATATTTTATAGTCTCGACGATTGTTTTAAATCACAGTATGCAACAAGCAACCACAATTTATTATTTTATAAAATGACCAATTGCTTCAAGTCAAATTGATACATATCCATCAAATATTCCAGAGAATTGTAGCATTTGTTGGCTGAATATTTACAAATCGTGATGTGTGGGTTTGATCTTTTTGTATCAGTTTCCACATACGCCCTTTTCACCTTGATTTATAAAAGACATTTACACAAAAGAGTAGTCTCCTATTTTTATAAAATTGAATATGCCAAACAAGGGCTCATTTTAACGATCCGTGGATTCATAATTTTCGTGCATTGCATTATTAGAAAAGATCCAAATAATTGTAGCCAATTAGCAGCTTTGTGTTGTAAATCATTTCAAAACTTTCACTCCACGTTTCTGTCAACTCCTCAAAAAAAGCTGCCAAACTTCAACTTGCAAAGTTTATATACTTACATGAGCTTCTAATTTAATCCCTGATTAACCCATTTAATTAAAACTCAACATATTAATCTCTAAATGGCTTTTGAATTTATATCTAAATCATGTTTGGTAATGATTTCTTACATTGAAATTACAGTTTATCCTCAAAAGCAACCAGGATATGCATATGGATACGCTTACCGTAAGTTTTATTAATTAGTTCCATCAAATTAGACCAAAGTTAATAAATCTGTGTGAATTTTAGCCCCCGGTTATGCAGCTTACGGACAATATCCTCAATATGGGAATTACTAATAATTGGAAACTGATTCAAAAATTCAAGACGACGCAAAATCTTCTAAAGCTCAATTTCTTGTAAAATGCATCATGTATTTTTCTCTGAAACTGTCTCAAGTTTTGTAAAGCCAGTTATTTATTAAATTTATTCCTCCAAAATTTCCAGAATCTGAGCTATATATTACAATAAAATAACATACAGTTAATGTTCTATTTAACAAATTGATGTAAATGGACAATCATCGTGAGTGAAACAAATAATGCAAATGACAATTTTATAAGGGACGAAACAAATAACAAAGTTTTTAATTTAAATTAGTACAGCAACTAATTTTATTATTTTATACGATTATGTAAAAATGACTTTGTAAGAAAGAAGAGTAAAGTTTTATATTGTGGAATTTTATTCGTTATTGGAGCTTTGATTTCATTTTAAAGGAAGGCTTGAATGTTTCTTGACAACTTGTGCATAGTTTTGGACACCAAACGATTGAAAAGGGTTTGAAATTTTTCTTCAACTTTCTCAATCAATTTTCAAACACTATCTGAAATAGTTTGATATACCAAAGTCTGTTGAGAATGGGTGACGATCCTAAACCTAAAAAGGACAAGAAAGACAAGGATAAATCCAAGTCGAAAGGAAAAGATGAAAAAACTTTGGCGACAGGTGAAGCGACGGCTATCGGTGGCGACATTTCCCTAGTACAGGAGACGGTCACAGAAACAGTGGTCGTCGAAAAGACTAAATCTAGAAAGTCTAAATCAGGGAAGAGTAAGGACAAGGACAAAGACAAGAGTAAAGATGATGCAAAGGAAAAGGAGACGAAAACGGTAAAAACATTGGCGACGACGGAAGCGACAGCTCTAGGTGGGGATGGAGCCCCTTTAATCTCCCTGATGGAGGAGACGACAAAAGTGGAGCCGATCAAGGACCCGAACAACAACGCGGGACAAGGTTATAAAGGGGTCAAGGACGGGCCCCTGGACGAGGCCGCCGCTGCATATCTTTTGGATGAGCCTGAAGTGTTAACTTATGAAAGCGTCTTTGATTGGGTATGTATTTTTAAGAACGCAGCGAGCGGGGAATTTTGAATTTCAGTGGTGGATTGTATGCCATCTAGCGACTATTAATACTGGGCTTTTGAATGAATTGAAATAAATATTTTGGCTTTGTTTTTAGCAAGTGGAAGAATCAACTGGCTATTATCGACAGACCGAAAGGTACGAGAAACTTCGGGAGAGATTTGACTCGAACCCCATAAAATGTGAGATCATAGAAGCGATGTGGAGGGACAGGTGCAAATATCAAGTCGCACGACGATTCACTTGGCCCCCACATGATTTTTTCAAAGTATGTAATATACATTTTAAAAATATAAATTCGGCACTTTCTCCAGGTTTTTTAAAATATAAAATATATATTTTA
>JAQIXN010001440.1:0-18348 GCA_034698145.1 Proisotoma minuta
GGACAGACGGACAGACGGACAGACGGACAGACGGACGGACACGATGGTTACATAAGCCCTGACTCGGGCTAAAAAGGACAACAAAAGTGCAGCTGTATAAACTACGAGATTTTATAATTATTGCATAAATTGTTTATGGAGTTAGTTTGTATTGGGTAATGGTATTTGATGGTTACTTTATCTGTTATTTGTGGGATGGATGTGCGTGAGATGTAAATAGTTTGCCTGTAAATATTGACGAAATTGAAAACCAGTGCAAAGGAAAACTGTATAAAGGATCCACTCTCACTAATGACATTTTTCATTTGAGTAGAAATTATAGATTGCGGTGGCTCGTGTTTGTGCCTCGCTATCAAGATCAAGGAAAAATTTAGAATAATAATAAAATAATTATTAACAATTTTACTGATAATTAGCCAAAACCTTTCGTGACATTTTAACGAAACAAAAAATATCAATTTGATACTTTAATTTGACTTTATGAAACGGGCTGCATGCAGTTTTAATAATTGTGATACCCAAGTTTATTACGCGGATTTAGATATTGCGTTACATAAATAAGCTTCACATTGAATTGGCAACCAAAGGTAATTATTATACACCATATAAACACATGTTATATAAAAGGAAGTGTTATAACTTTGATTTGCCAATAGTACATAGTTATTGTAATTAAACTGGATTGTATAATTTCTATTTTTACATCTTCAGTTATAAATTGTGTTGTTAGCTTACATCAAATTCCATGTATGTATGCCGCAGTTTTTTCTATATTTATCTGACATTGTGACTGTTTGGAATAAAATGCAGATAAATTGATAGCAGTGTACTTGTGTTCATCTAATGTATAATGCATTAGGAAATCCCTGCAAGTGAAAGCAGCCGCATTGCATTCAGTTGGAGTTGTCGCAAGGAGAAGACTTTCTCTGAGATTAATAGCTAGCAGAACTTGGCTCTTCGCTTTCCCTGAAATAAAAGGCTTGAGTTGTACGAGTTCTCATATCATTTGAGATTCTCCACTCGGGCTAGACACATCGCATAAAACACTCCACTGCAGCTTACATAAGGAAACTGGAGCAAATAAGGGACTCCTTCCTACGTGTCCTTTTGTGGTTGTGACAAGCAAACTTTTTACCAAAAAACAAGTCCTCAATTTACGAGAAACTTTTACTTTACTTTGTCTCTTCACACTTTGTGCTTTTCAAGTTAAAATTTTACGTATATTCTTCCTTTTTCTTTTAACGGAAAGAGACGGCAGTTGATTACTTTTTCCAAAAACTTTTCCTCCATTTAATTGGTGATAAACCTCAAGGGTTATACAATACATATGGATCTCAAGATGCTAAGGAAGGAAGATTCGTGCTCTTCAATGTCCAGTTTGAGCGAGGGATCGGACAATGAGGAGGCTGCGACGGATAAAACCTCAACAATGGTGAAAGAAGCCGACTCTGATTTTGATGAACCAGAAGACGCATTTATTTGGGATAGTCAATTCCCTCATCCCATGTGCATTCCTCATGTAAGTCAAATTATTTATTTGCAAGGGATAAATGAGACTGGTTGTGTTACATATATGCATCTTATGTAAGTCGATCCGAGGCATAATATGACTACAAATGTGGTTTGTGTGTTGTATTTTTTTTGTATCTTACTCTTGATACCTAAAGGACAAAGAACAGAGTTTTTTATAGGTCTAAAGTTAACTGTAGGTTAGTAGGTAATATCGATTACCTACTTTGCAGAAGGTTTGGGCATGGGCTTGGATCATGGCACTTGGTTAGTGCCGGGTTATGGGCCTTCATATCGATTGCGTTATTGCGTAGTCCATGGTTAAAATGAGTACACGGAAATAGCAAAAGTGAAAGGAGTTATTTATACATCCCCTGTAATCAATTTATAGCTAAAAGGAGCAAAAAGAGTTCCACGTGTGAAAGATCTCATTATTTGTTCAGGAATCCAATTAAATGATTGATTGGCTTGAGTAGTATTTTCGTACGTGAAAGAAAAGGGAAAATAATATGTACACAAACAAAGAGGTTTGAGGAAATTGCGATCTACTAACCAACTTATTTTTTAAGCATATCTGTATGCACATAAATGGCGGAGCGTGTCATAAAATAAAATAGTGTAGATAACACGTTTACGCATAAAAAATTCTTATCGCCCAGCCACAGTTCCGGCTGTTAGTCAGTTTAAAGTATAGTAGAGCGAATAGCCAATATCTGTTATATGCCAATTTTATGATTTCTTGGCTAAGAAAGCAAACAAAATCAACCGCATGCATTGGGATTTGGGATTCATAACGTGATACTATAAGGCAAACTTCATCCCCACGTTCTTGTTATTCTTAGGTACAGTGCTGATATTTTGCAAGAGAGCTGCTGTATTCTACGCAAAAGCTTGATATTTAGCCTAGAGAAACATGATTCCTTTTTCCACTCGTATACATAAAACTGTACCTAGTGTGTCAGAGACTGGAATAAGAATTAAATGTTTAATGGAATACTTCCTGAGGGGATTGACAAACATTAAATCCAAGTCCAGCCTGCAGTAAATGTTTACAAATAGATGAAAATGTATGGGATGCGATAAAATGGCCTAGATTTAGCTGTTGCATTTTATTACTATTGCAAGTTAATGTCTGACATGACGCAGAATGCAGTAAGCATGCAGAAGAATAAATGTAAAGATTTAGTTTTTATGAGTAATCATTTACTAAACCAATTTCCTTTTTGGCTGACGCAACACAAAAATCTTCGTTAGTAATTTCCATAAAAATTATGAGATTTTGATTACAACAGTTGCCTTTATTTAGCCGACTCATCACATACATTATCATCTTATAGCTATCGCTATTTATATCCTACGTAGAATCATATTTATGATAACGATCCACTTTTTCCTAGAACAAAAAATTCCAAGATTTATTTTGATGCGTATCATCTTTCGTTTTCCCCAATTATCCCCTGACAATTATTTTCCCCTCCTCTTTTCTCGAGGTGCTTGTATATATTTGTGATGCATGAAAACAATATTTCTCCAGTTCCCACTGTGCAGAAAATTGAAAATGTTTGAATGAATGTGAGGACACATGCCGAGTATTTTGCAATGCAAAGGACTGCTTTTATAAGAACTGACTACTATTTCAACATCCAACAGAGATAAAAAAAACGCGGTGAACAAAGAAATGTCACTCACGGACGTGGAACTGACTTGAATTGATTTTGGAGACAGCTTTTGATGTAGTGTTTTGTATTTAAATGAACAGCTTTGGAAATTGCATATGCTTTGCTTCAAGTCCAATATTCCTTTTCCAAGATATTTTTTATTTGTGAAAAGAGAAAGCAAAGAGAGACTGCGACTGAGAGAGAAAGCTGTCATTCCCCAAATGTTGTGCGGTGACAAGTACAAGAAACAAAGAAGCGAGCAACATTCTTTCTTTTTTTTCTTTAAAAGTGGACAAAACAAAACCGGATGTTACTTTGAAACATGAATTACTAGCCCTGTTCTGTCCTTGGCATTTCAACAACGATTCAAGAGAGGAAATATCATATTTGTTTAGCTTATTTTTAGAGCCGAGGCGTTAAGTGTCAACCAAAAAACTTTTATAGATAACCATTAAGTAAATATAGAGTTATCAAATTGTCAAATGTCAAGTTTGCCTTACGCCCCACCAAATAATCAATAGTAATGACGATAATGCGTCAGTTTTGTGTAGAATTGTTGGCAAGTTCAATAAGTTGTTAGTAAAGTGGCTCAAGTTTATGTGCAAATACAAAATCGATGTTAGCTTTTGGCAAGAGTTAAGCATTTGCATTGAGAAAGGCTTAGTTCTCAATCAGTTGTGTAATATTTTATAAATAAACGGATGCTTCAATAAAAGAGATATTACGATTCGTAATTTACGAAGTCGTTATCGATTAGACATCCATGTTAAATTAAGATTTAATATTATTTCTCTATTTTGAGATTTTTGAGGGAAAGCATCGAAAGCGTGCTTTGTCAGTCTCTGTCAATTTCCCCAATATATTATGATCACGTTTCAATGTTTAAGCAACCTTTCCACGTGCCTTACTCACTTTATTTTTTTTGGTGTGAACTTTCTTTTAATGCTTTCTAAGGGATTATCAAAATTGATCTGACACCTATAATACTACCTATAGGTAGTAATACTTTACAAATTTTAATATTCAGGGCATTTGGGACTGTCAGGGTTGACGATTCGTTGAAAAAGTGGAATAAACTTTATTAACATTAACTCATCTTCACTTGACTCTCGGCATGCGTTAAAGCAATTTTTATTGGATATCTATAAAATGTGGTTGTAGAACGAGATAAGGAATAGCAAGGCCATTCCCAAGTACGATTCCTACAAGATAAAAGAATAGCTGCATTGGGTTGTAATAAAAAAGAGCTGTAAAGTACAGGAAAGGATTTCTATGAAAAAGTTTGATGCAGTAATTCAAACTTATAGGGAGACATTTTGGCAAATTTCCAAAGTACATTTATCTAACACCAGCCAGACTAAAGTGATATAATGGTGTAGAGCCAGTAGTACCCTTGAAAAGTAGGAGTCTTATTGTTCTCTGTGCCAATCTAAGAATAGGAACGCCGAAAGAGAAAGTGAATCCGCAAATGCAACTGAACGTTATTTTTATACAGAGGAAAGTAAGAGAAAGTTGATACAAGAAAGAAACTTGGCCATTTCATGTTGAGCACGAGGCACAAAAGGAGAAAAAAAGTTGGAATATATATGTATAAGTATAGGCTTCGTTGAATTTTAGCCAATTCAGTGTCTGGAATTGGAACGTGGAGAAGATTTTCCGGTTGGATTCACTACTGAACTGCTTTCACCCAAATTGTTAGGAGCGAGAGAATAATACTTAGTTGGATGGTAAATTTAGGAATGTGTCTCAACTTTTCACACACTTAGTCCCCACTTTCTCTCACGTTCATTCTCTGCAGGGAATTATAAGGCTCTGAGCTTACTAAGTATAATTTTGTGACACGTGTAAGTTTCCTTGTCTCGATTTTGCTCATATTACCTTACTTGGTATATTATAGCGTCTTTTATCCTTGAATGTATTGTTATATCACATAAATCATGCTTAACTTGATACTTTCACTAATTGTCACTTCATTAATTTCTCTCCTTTCTCTCTCTCCTTTGTACAGATTGTGGACAATATTCTCTATTACCTGGAAGTGGCTGACTTGAAATGCAGCCGTCTCATTAATTCGCAATATAATGAAATGGCTTGTCGCAACTTGGGAAGTAAGGAAGTGATACAATTTAATAAAATGGCCCATCTCTCATCCTACATAAGCCTAATGCCAATTCCCATCCCAAATAACAATAAACAAAATATGGGAGAAACAACGCAAGGCATAAAAGTATATCTTGGAGAAGCTGCAGAAAATAGGAGCAAAGGAAATAAAAGTGTCAAGCCCGAAACATATATAATGGCTCACACCAGCTACCACTTTAACTTTGATCCAGAAGATAACGACCCAAACATTGTCCTTCAACTAGAGCAATTCTTTGACACTGTTGGCGATCAAATAAATGAGTTGAAATACACAACTGACTTGATACCGTTGAATTTTCCCAAGCGGTTACCGCACATGGGAGATATTTGGAAGGGACGATTGAACAATTTGGAGACACTCGTATTCGAGATCAAATGGGGATGTCCTCCGGTACTTTATGAGAAAGAGGAAGGAGCCATAATTTTGCCATCAGTAAAGAAAATAGTATTGGACATGCTCATCACGGAAAGGGATGCAGAAAGGGCAGCAGCATTTCTTCAACAGTTATTTAAATCGACTCCGAATGTTGAAGAAATAAGCATCCCTGGGAGCAAAAAGTTTTTTGATGATTACATTAATGTGGTGCTAGGTCGCATAATACTTTCCCTGGATTTGCCAAGACTTTCTACTCTCAACTTTTGTCTTGCCTTGAATCCCATCCAACTTTGTGAGTTGGCACAGAGAAAATTTAAGCTCAAGACACTTATTCTGGATTTTGCAGAAGTCCACCACTTTTCTCATATGGTATAAGAACTTTTATAATGATGATTACATGTCCCCAGTATGTCTCATAATTCTTTCTTTTTTTTTCCTTAGAATCAGAATCTGATATTGGAACGATCTCTTGAGGCGCTCTTTGAGCAGGCGGCTCCAACTTTGAAGGATTTACATTTATGTTTCCCTTTCAATCCGGAACATCTTTTGCATCGCTTTACTTTCCCAGAAAAAATGATGAAACTTGAACGTTTGGTACTTGGCAAATTTTATGGCTCTGTATCCATTTTGGATAATCTTCCAGTGATAAAAAAGTTGGATTTATGGAATGTTCAGTTTCATGATTTTTGTGGTGAAAATGCTGGAAATTGTCAAGCACTTTTTGCGGTGCCTACTCAGTACCTGAGCATTACAACTGTGATAAGTTGATGAGAGTGTCAACATTAAGCCTGAAATTGAATAGTCAAAAGCAGTAAAAAAAAACTTTCCGATCACTTGAAATTGAAATGCAATGCTGTATGTATTATTATCGCAAACGAATCCACGTTATTTTTTAGTTTTCCTATGATTTTTTTAGATTAAAAAAATAGATACATATTATCAGCACTTAAATTGCTAAAACGTAGTAAGCTAAATGAATATTAGATATAAATAAAAAAAAAAGAAGTTATGCAAAAAAAAATGTGTAGAAAACTGTTGTTGAAATGTTCGAGTCAATATTATGAAATTGTCTTTAAATCATTCTAGTCAAGAAAGTGTTAACAAATTTAAAAGGTTTAATTGTGGAACCTTTAATTAGTTCAACTTTGTACTAAATATGTTATATATCAAACACACCTATCCATATAATAATTTACAAATCAAATAATCATGTGATGTATTTAAACAATAAACTTTCTCTCTTTCTCTCTTTACCTGAATAAATTAATTCCCTTATATGAAAAAAAAGTTTATAACCATGTTTTATCGGTTTATTTGCATGTTATAATAACACTCAATCATTTACAATTCTTAGTAAAATTTCTCAAGTGTCAATTGAGTATATTATGCTTATATAAGACTTTCATATTCTGACTTGATTAGAGCAAACCATTTCAAACAAATTCATATTTAATTTTATGAAATAGATAATCAAAAAAATCATTGTCATAATATCTAAAAAAAAAAAATCAATCACAACCAAACACTTGACAATTGACATTATCGTCCTATAACCGCTCCTATCTTACAAAGTATTCCTAATAGCCTTATTAGTTAAAGTAGCACTCACTTTGGTTTGAGGTTACAAAAATTATTCTTTGGATCATATTCAGTACAAAAAAATGTTAAATATACAGACTGGCCTTTAATCAATTATTGATGGCCCATGTTTCATAGTAAAAAACATCATTTCTAGTCGTCACAATAAATATAGCTAATGTAATTTTTGGTTGATTTAGTTTAATTTTTAATATTTTCCGTTTTAAAGCTGGATGAGCTAACGACGGTTTTCTTCCAGTTTATTTGTTGTAAAAATTAATAATAATTATCAAAGCACTTTTAATTAAGAATTGAGTCTGCAGGCTATTATTGCATTTAGATATCTTCTTAATATGCCTATCTAAATTGATAGATCTGGACACTTTTCTCTGGTATATGTCTAAGATTTAATGACTGAAACCATTCAGAGCTTCTATGATAATAATATCCTTCAATTGTTGAATCTGACTTTGTAAAACAGATATAGTAGAAACCAGCAAAGCTCGCTCCCGAAATGTCTTTAATTGTGTGGTCCTATATAAACAGAAATTTATTTATTAGCAAGTTAAATTGAGTCAATTAAAATAAATTTACCGGAACAAGGAAATGTTCTTTCCATCTCATAAAGACATAATCCGACTTTTCAAGAGAGTCACAATCAAAGGCATCAGAATTAAAGGTTTTAGAGAATTGATCAAACGCTCTAAATTTCGACCAATGCTTTCTATCCACTTCTTCGTCTGCATCCCACTTTCTAAAAATTTTATAACAACATATTATTTTTATTAGGAATTGTCAGACTAATATCTTTGGAATAGTGCGAGGCGATCTACAAACCTAGTTAAAAATGGGTTATTTTTATTGATAATTTCTCCATCGAAAAATGTAGTCAGCGTTTGATATTCGTCCGTCAGCCCCTTAATTTGTAGATATCCACAAAGATAACCATGCTCTTCGTCTACGTGCTGCAATAATTGCCAAAAATATTATTACAATATGTTCTTCAACACAAAAATAATGTTAATCATACCAAGAGATTGACTTCGACATCGTAACAATTGCCTTTGGATTTTTGATGACCCTCGAACTTTGAGCCGTTGTATAATAATGAGCTTGTGGTGCCCATCATTTGCTTGCAATTTGCCGGAGGCGCAGGGTCAAGGGTCGTCTTCACTTTATGAGGCATTTTCCCCTTTTCTACCGTTTTGGCCGGATCTCTTGATAAATTCCACCTCAGTTCCCTGTCGCATAAAGAAATCAACAATTACAAACTCATATTGACAAATAGAAACGTGATTCTTATTTAAATTCACGGGTGAAAGTTGTAAAACAAGCTTCACATTAAAATATTGAATACGGAAATAGATTTCATTTTGAAATAGAAATCATTGACAACTATTATAACAATTTGTTAGTATTATAAAACTCACTTGCAAAATGTATTTTTTAATTAGAGCACATCTGCAGCCTCACTTTAATCAGGGAAGGATTTTGGATTTTGTTTTCCGTCTGGCGCAGACAAAAACAGTTTTGTTTTTAAACAAAATCCAGATAAAATTCCGCAAACTCTGTGTCTTCTTATCCACTTGATGATAAGTTGATTGGGTCTACTCTTAATTTACATCCTGACTATTTAAACTCTCATTAAGTTGGCTAAATGAATGAGTGCAGAATGTGCAGATGTGGATGGAATTAAAGAGAGATACTTGCGTAATGTGGAGAGTCCATAAATTCTATGCAAATTCCAAAAGTTGCATGCACTTGCTTTCACTCGAAACAATTCCAAAAGATACTTATTTTTCTATTTAATAATTTGGTAAATGATGGTTAACAAGATGGACTCTCTTGGGCATAAAAAAGGGTTATAAAGTATGTCCCATAAGTAGGGTGCAATTTGAAAGCGATGTTTCATGAATTTCATGCTGAATTTCACGACTTTACTCGAATCTCTCTTCCAATTTTGGACCGAAATTATCAAAATCCGTGGAATTTTTTACCTTGCATTTTCGTATGGTATTGTTGTTTGCAAACTGCCCAAAACTTTTCAATACCTCTTATCTAAGGGTCGTTTTCCGTTTTTGTACAAAAATGAGATTCTTGCTCCGAAGGTAAACTTTCTTGGCATCGTCGCCATACACCATATCAAGCCAGGACAAGACATTTTCGTACTCACAAATTGTGAGTCACAATATGTTTAATTGTACTTTTGAACATTTTCATCACCTTGATTTTGGTGAGAGTGAATAATTCGTTTTACAGCGTTTTTTTTAATCTTCCCATTTCTGAACTACATAACTTGGGAAGTTCAAATAATTTTTATTTGGAAGATAAATGCTTGCTCATTTTACGCCGTGAAATTCACGGTAAATCTTGATTTTGTGTTTTTTCCCTTCAATAATATATGTACCTTCTTCAAATTGCTCCCTACTTATGGGACATGCTTTATTTTGTGATTTTGACACCACTATGAGATCCAAGCTACGTGTTTGGTAATCGCCTGCATGTGGAACAGACAACGAGCTCTTTTACAGAGCTTTGAGTTTGGACTTCGAGTCTTTGCTTCACCGATAAAAATCTCAAAAGACAAAAGAGAAAGCTATAAAAAGTTATATAAAACATTTCGTTAAAAAGTAAAATGACACATAACAGAGAATCGCGAAAAACTATACCATATAAAAAGCAAACCAAAATTCATAAAGGCCAAAGCTCGGGGTCGCAGGAGCAACTTTTGTTGAAATCAACTTTTTGTTTATGATTCCATGTATCGTCAGTATAATTTTCATGGAAGGATCATGAGAAAAAAATAAGATGTGGAGAAAGGATTAGGGTTTCCATTTAGTTAGTTTCAAGTTTTAAAATGTTTGCGAGAATGGGAGCAAAAATTGATTTTTTGAGTAAAAACCAACAGATTTACACATGAATTAATAATATTCATGAGAACAAAATGTTATAAATTCATGTACATTTTCACCCGACATTTTAATTTAATTAATATAGAATGAGCAAAAACTTGTTCGGGATTACCTCAGTCTTATTGTCAGGTCAAATCTGCAATCCATATAAAAATGCATAAAGTGGTTGTTATTATATAATATGTACTTGCGTTTTTTGTATAATTTGTGAATGTCGCTGTCCACCTTGATGACTAAGATAATTTGTTCTTGGCTTCTTAAAATATTAGTCGAGACCAAAAACGTAAAAGTTTTCTATATGTAAAACTTAAGCTTCTTTGCCTTATAAAGCTTTGTTTGTTATTGCGTGTAAGTGGTATAATTTATGTGACCATATAAGAAAATAGACAATGCATTTAATTATAGAATTATTGTCTACTGCATAATTTCATACCATGACTAATTTAACATTTTTGGCATTTATGTTTTATAAAACCTGGACACGAAAGGATGACATATGACAAGGACAATGTTCAACATGTTTGTCCGGCGGTGGTCCAACTTTTGCCTATCCAGTTACCATCCTCTTTGCCAAGCGTCTTCTTCTTTCCATTTGCCAAATAATAATTACAGACGCTTAGCTTGGGATAAAAAGAAGAAAAAAATTCTCATAGGCAGTTAATCTTGGGTGAGATTTAGCGATAGAAAGATGAAATTGTTTTTCGTGTTTATCGGAGTGGCTGCAGTGGCAGTAAATTCTGCCCCCATTGATACCTTAAAGATTAAGTTCAAGATCTCGGCAAGGTAAAATTAATTGTAGTATTAATTTCTTTTGAACAAATATCAATGTTGCTTAATTGCTCATGCAAAATTAGGGACTTGCCTGATAAAGACAACATTGGTAAAGGAGATCCTTATGTCGAAATATTTTACACTGAAGACAACCAAAAAGAGGAAAAACAACTTGGAAAGACGTCCGTTTTGTCTAATACAGCAAACCCCGATTGGGGCGAAAATTTTGAGCTTGATTTTGTCCGGAGTAAAAAGCAAAAATTGATTTTACGACTTTACGATGAAGATATTGGGGGTTAGTACAATGAATACTTTGAAACATCAATTTTATTTTTAACTGTGTCTAAAACAGAGGATGACAAACTGGGCGTAGCATATATAGAAGTGGCTGATTATGTTGACAAATCAGGATCACTTTCAACAAATTTAAATAAAAAGGGTTACGTAATTCTCGAGAGCGTTATACCCTTTGTGACCCCAGCCCCTCCGACTACCGCTCCTGTTGTGGCACCTCCAGCCAAGCTTCAAGTTCAAAATAAATCATCAGTTGTCTCTCAAACTACTCAGGGTCAAAACGTTTTCCCAACAAATGCACCTCTTAAATTACGGTTTAAACTCTCTGCCAATGATTTGCCAAATAAAGACAGCGTTGGAGCTTCAGATCCTTATGTTGACATGTTTTTCACGGATTCAGCTACAGTAAAGCAAACCAAGTTTGCTTCCACAGGTGTAATTGATGACAACAATAGTCCTCATTGGAATGAAGTGTTTGAGTTTCAATATGAGCCTAATAGGATGCAGGTTTTATAATTTATGCCTTTAAAAAGCTATGTTAAGCAAAATTTACTGAAAATTGGCTTTTCATTTTTAGAAATGGTTTTTTGAAGTCAGAGATCAAGATTATGGGGACAGTGATGGACTAGGGAAGCAATCAGTTGATGTTGTAGACTATGTCGCAAAGGGACAAAAAATTACCCTCAGTTTAAGTAAAAAAGGGTAATTTACAGATATTTGAATAATGTTGAATAATATTCCAAGTTGTAAATTTTCTCTGGTAAAATAGAACTCTTACAATTGAATCAGCGACTGGTCAAGCAAATGTACAACCAACCGTGAAACCTGTCGTTTTGGCATCGACTACAACAGTCAAGTTTGTTCCATCAACCACAAAAGCCCCAGTTCCAACCCCACCCCCTGTAATTAAATTGAGATTCATGCTCCAAGCAAGGTAAACTTTTTTTTTTTTGGCTTTTTCGAAATTATTCTTTTAGAATTTCTTAAAATAACAAAAAAAAACATTTTCTTGAAGGAATCTTGAGGATCGAGATATATTAGGTACATCGGATCCATACGTAAAAGTTTATTCCAAAACTGGATCAGACAATGAAGTGTTTATGGGAAATACAAAGAAATTCCAAGACCAAGAAGATGTCGATTTCCCAGATGTATTTGAGTTTACTTATGACCCTTCCAAAAATCAGGTAATGCATTTTGGGCCAAAATTTTTGGCCCAAAAATTTCAACCTGATTTATAAAATACAGCAACACTTTAAAATTTCCAGAGCTTCCGTTTCCTTGTCTTGGACGAAGATGATAACCGAGTCGATGAAGAACTAGGAAACGTGACTGTCGATGTCAGAGACTATGCGGCAAGCAAAGAGAACTTGCAACTGAATCTCAAAAAGGGGACGCTTACTATTCTCAAGGCTCGTTAACTATTGATTTATGTAAATGCTTTCTTTAAAATAAAATAAACAATTAAAATTTTTTGTCATATATATATTCAAGAATTTATTTCTTGTTTGTAAAATATCGCATTTTCGTTTATAAATAGTTATACTGCATTTCATATAATATTCGACTATGAACGGGTTGTAATAATAACAATAATTTAGGTAACATAAATTAATACAAGATTAATCTTAAACGACGGGGATAGAACCGATATGATCCCAAAGTTTTGACACTCCATGAGATTGGAGCAATTTGAGGAGATATTTTTCTGATACCCTTTGAATTCTGTCCTTCAAAGAATGTTCAAATTTGACTTGATGGAGACCGTATGAAATGGTAAAACCGTTCTCCCACTCCCAAGAGTCGACCAAAGTTCCTGGAAGGAATCCCACGACATTGCATCCATCAAGAACAATGGATTTTAAAATTTCACTAGAATACTCCTTGAAATATTGTGTCCTTTTGAGGTCAACAAGGCTCGTGATTTCTGAGCCAATGAGAGGATACCCCTTTCCAGATAATAAAGTTTCAGGGTTGGAAAGTTCTTTCTTGATAATATTAAGAACTAATCTAGTATTGTTAAGATTTGGTAGACTATTTCTTTTCCTCAAGTTGTCACTTCTAATCTCTGTTAAACTGACTTCAGAGTGAATATCTTCATTTACAAGATCCACAAAGTCAAAGCGGACTTGTTTTATTTGTTGGAAGCAATTTGAACTATGATCATTGGAAGCGTTGGGATTGAAATTTGGTCTCAACTAAAAATTCAAAAATAATAAAAATAAAATTAGTTACAAATTCCAAATATATCAAAAAAAAAAATGCTTACCTCAGTACAAGCTGCGAAATCTGGTACTGCAACTTCATTCTTCAAGCAATTTCTTTCTGAAGATGAGATGCATTTGGAATTAATTGAGATCCCAATTTGTCCTCCTTGTGCTACTCTGAATTCTTTGTTGTAAATTCGGAAAGCAAGGGAGTGAGCTTTGAGTAGATTTTTGAACACTTTATTTGGAGTTCCATTCTTCCAACCTTTGACGCTTGGAGGGTGGACTCCTGAACTAGTTTCTGAATGCTTCCAAGGGTCGTGGATAGTTACAAAACGCTTAACTCTATCTCCAAAAGCTTTGAAGCAAACTTTGGCATAAGATCCAAAAGACTTGACAATATCTTCATCACACCAACTGTATGGATGTTTTTCAAAGAGTTCTTGTGGAAAATCGAAATGATAGAGAACAATGATTGGTTCGATATCATGTTCTAACAATGTGTTTATGAGATTATCATAGTAGTCAACACCAGCTTTGTTAATTTTCTTGGTTGTTCCATCAGGTAATATTTTGCTCCAGCTCAAGGAAAACTTGTAGCAGGTTGCCTAATCAAGGAAAACAAACAAACGTGTGATTAGTTAATTGTCATTTCCTTTGTTTTTGCACTACATATGTGCGTGAGTAAATAGTTCATTGTTTGTTTTTATATGTAAACTTACATTCATGTTTTTAAGAAGAGCGATATCCTCTCTGATTTTGTTATAAGAGTCTGAAGTCTCAACTGGTTTTGACTGGTCGTCAATTATGGAATGTCTGGAATCTTTTCTAGCACAAGAATCCCAGAATCCCATACTTTGCCCATCCATTTTCCACTTTCCTTCAATTTGAATGGCACTTGAAGTTGAACCCCACAAAAAGTTATTAGGGAACTGAGAAAACAAATCTTCTCTTTCGACAGGAACCTGAATGAGGCAGAAAAAAAAACATAATGAGATATTAATTACCAACATTTAAAACAGCTCAAACTAGTTCATATAGCAAAAGTGATTAAATTTAGGACGCTTTTCTTACCGGCATAATGTATGATTCCAAGTAAAAGTATATAATATTTAGAACAGTATAATAATTATCTTTAAATGTCTGTGACACTTTTGAACACAAACAAAAACAATTTGCGTTTGCACTTGGTTAACTTTCTTTGTTCACTTTTGTGATCTTTGTTTGTTCACTTCTCGACTGAGTCTGAGCTGAAATTGTTGAAGAGAATTGCTTAAATATGCCCGTAGTGCTTAGGTAGTTAATTTCATGTCAATCAATTGCAGTATAGTGTAGTAAACTGGTCTAAGCAACTTAAGTTGTGGGGAATTCTGGCTCGCATGGATTTAATTGAGGCAGCATAAAAACATGTTCTTTTGCACTTTTGCTGACTTTTGCAAGAGTCACAGGACTTTCCTTAACCTTAAACTCGCAATATGCATGATACAGCTTCAATCTTCAATTCCCATCCATGGGTTTTTTAATTTGACTAAACAAACACTTGAGTATCATAAGCCGTAATTATACTTTTGGCATATGAATCCGCACTTCCATTATGGAAGTTCCATATCCCTTGCAGTTTTACAGATAAGATTTTTGGCATATAAATATATATTTTGCAGAGTTAGTTAAATTAACTGTATATTTGCATAAAAAGTAAATACAAATGCAATCGTCTCAATTTGAGACTTTCAAACGATCTTACACGGGATGGGCCAGTGTACTTGATAATTTTCTAATTAGATACCACACGTTTTATGGCAGTTGGAAGGTTACAAATGGAAAAGTTAAACATTTTCCTCTTGTATAAAATATTCTCTTTTTTTATATAACGCTAAAAATAGAAATAAAAATAAAAATAACTTTGCAGAAAAATTGCTGCGTTAATAATACTACTGATACGTGTAAATGTTTGGAAAATTTTGTAAATGACGTGTTAATTTGCACGTTTAATTGATTAGAGAAAGTTGCTGTGTTTTACACCACTCGTCACCACATCTTCGAAAGAATGCAAATTCGTAGAATTTTTGCGTGAATCCAGTTTACACGCATGCATAAATATCGCGGACATGAGACAAAAATTGCATAAAGAGCTTGAAAGGATAGTTAGTAGTAGTAGCAGATGATGTCAACAATTAAAATGTTAATCCCTATTGAGTTTGGAAACCGGTTATACTAGGTTTATGGGAATATCCCAAGAAATTAATGAAATATTGTTGGATTCGAGTTCAGTTTTTTATGAATACACGAGACTAGCTACAATAGCTACAATTATTCAATTGGGGAATTACACTTCCAACAACATTTCATTTTCGACAAATCAATGATCAACATATAAATGATTTGCATGCAAATATTAATAGAAAATTAATGTATACAAAATACAAATACAATTAACCAAGTAAATAGAAGAAAAAGTGGTCAATTTAGATTTTGTAGTGGCCTCTCTTTCTCCAAACTAAATTTTAGCTAATTATAATTGTTCTGGGGTGCAAAGTGAGCAAAATTGAACTCGTCTCTCTCCTCTGCATATTAACGTGGAAATCTTCCACTGCTAACTAATTTGGCTATTCAACTATTTATACAACGCAGTAAAATTTATTTATTCTGCTAAATTATTCAACCACACCATCCACCAGCAGCCAAAATCATTTAAATATTTATACAATACGAGCTATTTGCAGCTATAATGAATTCCAACTACAAAAGTCCGATATTTAATACTTGGGTCTCAACTTGCCTCAACTGTTACCAATTTATTAAACCATGTTACAATTTATTTTAATTAAAATATGTCTAGTAGCTTTAATAGCTGAAATTATGATAAATAGTTTATAATTTGTAAATTATGAAAAAATGGAAATTGAAGAAAATATCCTAAATCTCAAGCTAGTAGATGATAATCGATCTTAATTTGCCCCAAAATTGCATTGATATATTGATAGTAAATGGCATAAATTACATTATAACAAAACATTTTTTTGCAATTTCCGGGATCCGGATGTTTTTATAGAGTTAACGGCGTTAACTTAACGCTTTTATATATTATTATTCATCCTTTGGAAATCCCCGATCCTTAAAAACTTTGGTGAGAAATGTCCCTGATTTTTTTATGGTTCGTGTCAACTCTGGACTTGAGCGATCAACACGATGTATCCCAAATCCAACACTGTAAAATAAATACATTTAAGAGGTAGTTTTCACGGTTTTCCACAACAAAAGAAACAAAAAAAAACGGCACAACAATAATTATCTTTTAATGCAAGTTTCCATACAGTAACGAAAAAAACCCAAATGACTTGCAGTTGGTAGTTCATGACAAAGGTGAAAAGCCCATTACTTCTTGATAAAAAAATGCTTACGTGTATCCACTTGACCATTCAAAGACATCAAGCAAACACCAGCCTAAATATCCTCGAACGTTACATTTGTCCAGGTCAATTGCTTTTAGTGTTTCGTTAATATGCCCTCGGAAAAATTCGACCCGATCGTCATCATCTAATCTATCATCCGAACCACTGGCACCATTTTCCGTAATCCAAATGGGGATTTCTCCATACTCTTTCTTAATCCAGTTTAAAGTATGTCGTAGTCCAGTTGGAACATTTCTTTGCCAAAAAACACCCAAAACCTTTCCAGAAGGATCTCTTATCCTGTCCAACCCCAAATCATTATTCCATCCTGGCGAATTTGTTTGGCATTTTGATTCGTCCGTTTTATTAACTGGTTGGACTAATTCAGCCTATCCATTTCCAGCATTTAAAATACAAAACAATAATAATTATTTATTGGCAAAGAAAAAAATCCAACCGTGTAATAGTTGAGCCCCAAAAAATCCACAGATCCTTTAATCATTTTGGAAGATACTGGATCAAACATTGGAAGTCTGGAAGTTGTTTTGCCTTCTAATCTGCTTTTTTCTGCAATTGATTCTTTCATAGTCGCCGGATAATCACCAAAAATGACTGGGTTAGCTATCCAACCAATCTGTTTAGTAATAAAAAAAATAGCTCCAAGTAAGTATGTATTTACGAGGAATTAATATTATTGTCATGCTATTAAAAACCGGTTTAAACTGAGAATGGATATAATTAGTTCGTTATATATAAACATATACTCGACTAACCCGAAATTGATATGCTTTATCTACAGCTTCCAAATCTTCTTTAGAGCTTGGATCTCTGGGTCCGTAGTTCGAGGAGTCAACTGAGATGCCGATGAGTCCTTGCTGCTTACCCTTGAACTCTGACTGATAAATTGAGTAGGCTAATGCATGGGCTTTTAACATCGTGTGGACAACTTTATACACTTCCAAAGGTTCTTTGATTCCAGGAGCAAATTCAGCAAAGTCATAAGCCTGTCATAAGTCATAATTGATGTTATTGCTAATATCTATAAGTATATGCCATTTCTGAACATCAGTGAAACGCCAATTTTCCAAGAAAATACATGTACATGTCTGTATTCTACAAGTTGATTGTCAGAATCTGACTATCAGATCGACGTTTCATAAATGTTCAAGAATAGTAATAAAACTATAATATTGCCTTCATCGCAAATATATATGGTTCGTTTAGAGTAATAAAGTATTTTGTCCGATCTCCAAATTTTTCAAAACAGAGTCGAGCATAGTCACCAAAAAACGAAATCAATTGCTCATTCAACCATCCACCCATAGCTTGAAGCTCTTGTGGCAAATCCCTAAAAAATATACAAGAAAGTATATAATAATATAAACTCTCTCTCTGAATTGATAAACATTTCCTCTAAAGCTAGTTAGAAGTAGTTAGAACTGGGTCAGTCAATAGAACCAGGTTGGCATTTCCGACCTTTCCAATAAAAAATATATTCTTAAAGAAATG
>JAQIXN010001441.1:0-18346 GCA_034698145.1 Proisotoma minuta
ATATTCTTACAGAGTTGAGTAAAAATCTTACAATTCCGATTTACTCAACCCGTTGTATACAACTCTTTTTAGAGTGTAATGTGACTTAGCCTTTGGGGAATTTGTGGACACTTTTCCCTGAATTTCTTTACAAAAGTAAAAAAAAAGTGAATATTTACATTTTGTCTACTTGTCACAAATTCTTTTGGGATTTGTGGTCAGGGAAAGTTTTGGAGGAAATAAATATTTGCTGAGATGGTCAACAGGAAATGGGCAAATAACATTCTTGAATTGAAACCCATTAAAATTCATGGAATTTGTAAATTTCATTCCTATTCTTTGCATAGGGAAGGGAATCGATGTTTGGGGGAAAAGTTGTGATAGAACGAAAGAAATAATTTGGATGATTGTGAGTGTTAACCTCCAAGATTTATTTTATGAGAAACGGAAATAAGGCCAAATCCGGAAACGTTTCAATAAATTTCTCAACGGAACAATTGAAAGGAATGAACTTGGAGGTTGAAATCAGAGCAAGATAAGTTTCGTTATTTTGCAAATTAATTGTTAGCCTTTGCCAACATTTTTATCTATTTGTAAAATAGCCAAAAACAAGATAATAAACCGTTTGTATAAAAAAATTATTGGTTTAGAAAACGTGATTTGTATTCACTTTTCAAAAATATTGAGTATGTGTAATGGGTTTGTCTTGTTTTCAAACCTTTGATCATAAACTTTACCCCAAACGACCATTTTTGTGAGAAATTAGCGACACGTGACAAAAAATAAAGGAAAGCTTTTTCTTTTTGTGGCAGGTGAAGAAAATAAAAGAGGAGCCTCTTCTTCTAATTTTTTATCGGAAACATTAAAGACAAAATTACATTTAGGGAAATTGCGTGAGGGGAAAGTCAAAGACAATTTCAAAAGAATTTCTCACAATTTTGTAAACTTGCAAAGAGTTAGAAAATTTAGGATTTCAAATATTGAGTGAAATAAAACCTCATCAATTAATTTATGTGTTCAAAATGTAAACCAAAATAACTAAATATTTTTTTTTTAAATTTCAGATTAGTATACCAACTTGACATTTTTTACTACATTTCGGAACATTTTGAAGGTATCAAAATTCAAGCCACACTTTTGTTCTTTTTTCACTAATTACGATGCAAGTGAAAAGAAATCTAAAATTCCAATTTCCTCTTTTCCTGTCTAATCATTCCGTGGGATTCATTTCGTTCTTTTTCTCCTATTTCTATTTTAAATTGACAGGAAAAAGACGAAAATAAACACTTTTAATTAATTCCGATTTTAATGGTTGAGAGAATTTAGCTCCCTTTCTAAAATAACTAATTATCTTTAAAGAAGAAAGCGAAGTGAGATTTTATTTATTTGTGGTTAGGAAAAAAGAATTGAAAGGTTTCAATTATTTTTATGCCAGTTTCACCTCTCGTTAGCAATTAGACGCAAATAGAAATAAGATCAAAAGAATTAATATTTTCACGGCAAAAAAGATACATGTGGTGTTGGACATTTAATTTAAAAAAATGATTGAAAAAATGTAAGACTAACACGCCTAAAATTGTTTTACACCTTTAATATTTGCAGATTGCAACAGAAGATTTTTCGGGATTCAGATAATTGATTCACAATTGTTTGGAAAGTACCTTACTACTCTTGCACGGTCATTTAAACCCAATCCTGACTCTTGGGAGGGCATTAGGGACAAATTCCAACAACTTTAAAGACTGTCTCACAAAAATCTCATTTTCCCCATTTTGTGCGATTTTTCCCATGCGATCCGTCGCTCCAATCGCTCTGAAACCTTGATTTTTGGTCTTTTTGACGGGTTTACCATCATAGAATGACAACTCCGCAAAAAAAAAAAATTGAGAAAAATCTCAAAACTTGGAAAGCTTTAAATTTATTAGAGAAGACATTCTCACATTTTAAGATTTTTCTCAATTTTCGATCAGATCGCTCGGAATTGGGGGCTGGAAGTGGGAAAAGTAAAGCCTTTTTGAAAAACGATGAGATATTTCGAGATTTTTTTTTGGTTTTTCGACTTTTCTTTCCAGAAGCATCCTTCAGATCCTTCTTAGATGGAAAACCCATCAAAAAGACCGAAAATTTACTATTCAGAGCGATCCGAGTTACTGATCGCTCTGAAATTGGGTCAAAGCGCGGAAAAATTGAGATTTTTGACACCAGGCTGACAAGTGTCAAGATTTTGACCCCCACGGACCCCTACTCGCTTTCCAGGGCACTAAAATGGTTGACAATGAACGAATAAATAATATTATAGCAAGTGCAGCAAAAAGCGCGGTCGCTTCCTAATTTTTTTGTCGATCTGAGGATAATCGATTATCATCAGATCGTCAAAAAAATCCAAAAAAATAAGAATTCGGATCGATCAGTAACTCGGATCGCTCTGAATTGTCAATTTTCGGTCTTTTTGATGGATTTTCCATCAAAGTAGGACACTTCTTGAAAAAAAAAAATCGAAAAACTGATAAAAAATCTCAAAACTTATTATATGAACATTTTATAATATTTAGATGCAATGTCAAATATGAATATTGTGAATTAGCCGGTAGGTCGTTGAAAGAATAGATGACCAACTGACCGCAAACATCTTAGATAAATGTTAGATTAATTTCTTCAATAAAATTGTTACAAGTAAATTTAAATTATTTATTTTTCACTTCTTGAAAATTAGTTAACACAGTTAAAACAAATAAATCTCATCAAGCTCCTTTCCAGAAGGCAAAGTCCCAATTAATTGTTCATATTGGAAAAGTGAAAACAACTTTTCCTTGTTACCTTCTTTTAATAATTTTTGATTGCCTGCAATTTGGCAAATTATATTTTCAAAAAGCTACCGACAAAGGCATCAATAGTGATGAGACCTGATCAAATAATTTGTTAAATGTACAATGACCAGAGTAACCTAAATTCCCTTCAAATGAGAATAGGTATAAAAGTCATTCAGTAAAAATGGTACATATTTCACACCATACAAAAAGATGAAACGAACTATAATTTACTACAACTGCATGCTGTAAATTATGTTTTTGATTAACGTTAACCGATCAGGAGGATTGTAGATTGTACGCTGTGGTGGTTTTAAGATTGAGGCAAAAGCAAGCCCCAATTTTTTAATGCTGCATAAAAAGTCTTAAAAGTAGCAGATGTTGGTTTGATTTGATGTTTGAAAGTGTTGCATTGAAGACAAGTGATTATTAATTTTCTCATTTCAAACCTCACAAGTTTATTTGTTGTTGATCTAAAGTTAGAATGCTTTTGATGCTTTTTACTAAGAGATGGAAGATGTACGTGAGACTCGAGTTATTTATGAGTCGTCTGTGCACAAGACAGATCACAGAATAACTTGTAAAAAAACCATGAAATCCATTGTAACTTGTAAACTATGAAAGTTTTAACAATCTTAATGCACTCGTATTGAATTACTAATTAGCTAAGAAACACTTTTAAGGTGTAATTGCATGTTCATTTGGCAGACCAGCTGTCAAATCGCTTCCAAGAAAAGAATCATTTAGCGTAATGATGTGACAAAGTGATTTAAAAATGCACAAAGTAATCACGATTTTCATAATGATCAATCACAAAGTTTTCATGAAACAAATAAATAACTAATAATTTTCACAGTTTAATTTAGCATATTGTCCTAAACCAAATGTACAAAAGAAACTTATAAAATGTGAGATAATTTTATACAAAACACTGGATAATATACTGGATGACGTTTCCTCTTGATAATTGCAGACTTATCAATCTTGTTCATATGCTTCCTATCATTTTGCTCAAATTGCTCAGAACAATATAGTTACATTATATTAATATTCACTTGCCTCATCCAATATTTACTCAAATATGCCACACACTAATAGTCTTGTATAAGTCCAATCCAAATATTTAATCTAATATTGGAATCTAACTTTGGAAAGGTGGAATCACATTTCATAATTTTAGCAACAAGCTTATTATTTCACCAACATAACATCAAATTTTTTTTTACATACAAGTAATTAAAACATACAAAATCAGGCAATATAATATATAATCATTTTCCCTTATTCACCACCGGAAAGAGAACTTACGTCACGTTGTACATATAATAATATCTGTGGTTTTGCTACATCAAGTATTTATTTATATGTGTGCTAATTTTTACTAATCCTTGTTTCAGTTGGGCTGGAAGAAATATTGGTTCGTTTTGGATGGACGATTGTTAGCATATTACAAATCAAAAGCGGAATACGACAGTTTATCCGTTTGTTGTGGCTCAATAAATCTTGGAATTGCAACTGCAGTTAGACCAATTCAAATCAAGGGTTGCAAAGGATATCCGATCCAAATTGTCACAAGATCCCAAGTCTACTATTTGGTAAGTTGGGGTCAAAAGGTGGATGACATTTAGAATAATATTATTCTTTTGCAGAGATCCCCAGACAAGCAAATCTTGGAGCAATGGCTGATCGCTATCCAGGAGGCTGCATCTTCTCAAATGCCAGTGTGGGCCGATTCTGGCTCTCACTTTTTTAGATACTCTTTTGCTGCCTCCTCTCAATGGGTGTGTATTTTTTATTTAAAGTTATGATACACTGCCATAATTTCGCTCTTGTGCTCTCTTCTTAACTTACATACACAATGTTTATTTATGTTTCTCAAACCAACTCTTCATAATATCTTATTAATTGAATATTGCAGTCGCTAAACACTTCAACTGACGACATAACGGAGGAAGGACTGGACAAACTTCCGTCTAACTTGTACCTCAATAAACCAGGAACTAATTATCTTCAAAGACAATTAAGCAATTTACAAAAGTGTCATAGTTTTGCGTCCCTTCAATCCCCCTCCCTTTACTCCAGCCCTGTCATAATGTCTCACAAGGACAAACTCAACAACAACTCTTCAGTGAAGAAAAAGAATAAGACGCCTTTGGAAGCTGAAGATGCCCCCACAAGTAAACAATGTGCATTGAAGGAAGAATTGACGAGAAAGCTGTCAGAAGGGAAAACTGGGGAAAGCGAGACGGTGAAGCCGAGTCTTACTAAAAAGAAGGGTAAAAGTGAGCTGCCATTTCTTAGAGCTCCTGAAGGAGATTCTTCACTTCACTATTACGATGAAATTGTGGATTTCGAGTCAACTTATGAAAATTATGATTCAAATTCGAAAAGTACAAGAAGCAGTGCCAGTTCCAAGGGTTCATTGGAACCCGAGAAAGTTTTGGAGTCTGAATATGACATTCCAGAAGGCGGTGGTGGGCCAATTACCGATACTGGAATTTATGAAAGCGTGGATTCAGTGGATGGTAACCAAAATGAGAAAAGTAAAGGAAACAAATCAGAAGCGAAACTCAGTAGTTCAGGGTCCAGTAGAAAATCAGGTCAATCTACAAAATCTGAGGGAAACAAGAAAATTTCTTCCATAGATTTCGAAGGATGTGAATTGGAAAAACAATTTTCCAATAGCAATCCTAACACAATGACAAATCGACCTGGACAAATAAATGCAAGTGATAGTCGTTCAACTTCATTTTCATCGGATCAGAGAAAGATGTCCATGGACTCTGAAACTTCCAATAGTATTAACAGCAGCAAGGAAAATCTTGCAGATGGAAAATCCAAGAAAAAATCATCCAAAGCATTTGGAGGCTTCTTTCACAAGATTTTTCATAGGGATAAAGGGAAAAAATCAAAAAAGGATAAAGCCATAAATCAAAATCAAAATAATTCTCCCGTAATTACAGGACCAATTGATTTGCGAGGTTTGCATAAAGACTCTCAAGTTAATAGACCAACAAATTTGTCATTGGATGAAGCTAGAAAGAATTCTTTAACACGAAAACAAACCCAAAGTCCTGGAGAATCCATTAAATCTGCAGATCATTCACCTGTGATTGATGAATTAAAATTAAAAGTGGAACGAATTAATCACAATATTCATAATCACGCTTTGCCATTGACTCGTATTGCGGACCACATTTTATCAAAAGTTTCTCAAGAAGAAGAAACAGTGCAGATATCAGATCAAGGGAAAGTTTCAAAAAATTCGAAACCAAAAGTGCCAAAAAAGCCAAAACAGAAATTATCTTCCGGTGAAAGTATTATTACCAACCATTCTGCTGCAATTGGTGAAAATAAGCAACAAATGACTGCAGTTACTCCATCCGAAGAAATGAATGACACGCTATTAACAGAGCCAGTAATTCATAGGAAAAAGAATTCCGAGGACTTTCAACAAAAACTTGCCAAATTTAATCGTTTGTCAGAACGTCTTAGTTCAACCTTTGTGGCAGCCCTGAGTCCACCTCAAGCGGATATCACGAGTTCATTTGGCAGGTCAAAGTCATTCAAGTACCCAAAAGCAACGCCATTTGCAGACGAGTCAATTCCTCCGTTGCCTCCTAAAAAGAAGGGAAGTGGTGCTAATGACCAAAGAATATATTACGACTATCCAACAAACAATAGACCTGTTCCAAAAAAGAAACCAACAATTATTAAAAACACTGAAAATCCTCAAAATGATAAACAAATTTTGAGTAACGCCAAAGAAGAAGAAGAAAGTAATGAAATGATTCCTGTCACAACTTTCATACGAGCTCTAGTAAAAAAGAACTCTGCTCCAGATATAATATTTTCCAACTCAAGTTTAGAGGAATCTTCTGAATCAAATTTAAAAGAAGATGAAGTGGACAATGTGTTTGAAGAAATTTTGTCCCCTCCACCAATACCCCCAAAAGTCAACAAGTCAGATTCAAATGAAAGCATCATTAATTCGACAGATCAAAACACAACAGATTATCAAATCCCTTCATCCATTCCCCTCAAAATTGTCGACTCTGCTGCTGAGCTGGAGTCATCAAATGACTTTAACAACACAAAAGTTGTTGAAGATCCTTCCAAAGCTCCTGTCTACGTCAATTGCAAAAACGGACATGAAAAAGTCTTGCCGACATATGCAAATTGTACAATTGAAGAGGACGCAACCAAAGAAAGTGAACCATTGCCACAAAATATCTACCAAAATTTAAAGTTTGCTACTGTGAATACTATTGTACAAGAATTTGAAACGGTACTTATATACAAAAAGCATTTTCTCAGGTTGTTAATCAACTCATTTATTTTACATAGGTGGAAGAAACGGAGGAAGAAATTGCAGAAATGTATGATGACTTCCCAACCGATGATTTCCCCACAGAATATTCCAGTATTAGTGGAGGGGGCTCCCATACATACGAATCAATTAGCCCCCTGCCCCCTCCAGAAAAAGATGAGTCTTCTTCCGTCAGACATTCTGGGATCGACCAACTCCAGATGTTTCTCAACTCTGAATGTCACAACAATGAGCAGATGGAAGAAGAAGAGACGTCGTCGTCACTCTCTGAAAAGGATTCGGGTTTTGAGGACTTTGCCAACAAGCCGTTGCCAGCCACGCCCTCCCCGATAAGGGCAGGGGCTGTCAGTCGACTGGGTCATAGTTCAGCAATAGATCAACTTAAAAGAATTGTTGGAAGTAGTGCTAATGTTTAGTCTATGAAAGAAATTATTAATAAAACGCATAATTTGAGACAAATAAAATTGAGACAAGTTGAGAGGCAAAGTTTGCATTGAATGAATCTCATGTTTGCCAGTTGGAGAGCGGTGCGGTGAATCGTCTGCAGTTTTTCATTCATTTTTCTGAAATGGCATCCGCAGGATATTTTTGCAGGTTGACGAGGGGAATAAATAAGGGCCTTCTAAGGACCTCTGTCCTTTCCCGTGGCGTGAAGACGACGAGCACAATTCACCCGGATCCAGTTCACAAGGATGACCAAAACGTGCTGGACAAAGTTCTCCAGGAAAGAGAAAACAGCCAAGATCTGGTATTAAAACATACAAAATAATTGTAATTTGTCCGAACGATTTATAATTCCGCAGCCAGAGTCGATGATGAAGAATCCGTATGAGAAACCGATGAGAAAGTGCATTTTGTGTCAACATGGAATTGAGCCCAATTACAAAAACACACGACTTTTGTACCAATTTTGTTCGCCTTTCACTGGAATGGTCTACGGACGTCACATCACGGGCTTATGCAAGGACAAGCAGGCCAAAGTTGAAGCAGAAGTCTTGCTTGCCGCTAATTTAGGTGAGCAATTATAATTTTATGAAAATTTAAAATTAACTAATTCAAATTGTCTTTTCAGGTTGGATGAGTAATTATGTGAAAGAACCAGAATTTTTGGCTGATCCCAAATTATGTGACCCCGAGCGTCCCGTCAGATCCCACAAACATTAGCAGTAGATTAAATTATATAAGGTAAAATATGTAGAAGTACTAACTAGTCTTTGTTTAATACCAATTTAAGCAGTTTAAAGTTTTTACATTGTAAAGACAAATAAAATCTTGACTGATATTATTGTCTGCTTGAAATTTTAGTAGTTACGTCACAAGAATACTTAATTATATCAATCAGTAGTAATTTTATTATAGGTAGCTACAAAATTCGGCATTTTCCCTGTAATTATCACTTGTTTTGTTTTTGAAAACTGGTTTTGAATTCATGCAGATTTGGAAACGATTATTAATGCTGAAATTTTTGCTGAAATTGAATTGTATATATAATACAATATAAACAATTCAATTTAGACTAGCATCAGATTACGATCGTAATTTAAATGAACAACAATTAAAATGGTATTAGAAACTTCTTAGTTATAATGAGTTTTCATGAGATGCCAATTAGTATGCAAGTAGGTAATGAAGAATTGTTCTTCCTTCCTGCACTTTGAAATCAATATACGAGAGCTCATCTCATAAATCAATAATTTTGTTGGCATCAATAAAATAAATGCCGTCGCAGTAACCAAAAACAAAGAAATCAATGCAACAATGGAGAGATTCATTATTCATTTTACACAGATGCAGGAAGAAGGAGGATAATAATTAAGGCTTGGTTCAAATAGTCAGTAATATAATAATTCTATGCAAAATACGGGTATGACTGGTTGCCAACTTTATTATGAAGCCATTGACTTGGACTTCTTTAGTTGATTTTAAGAAAGAAAACTGTCAATTCATTTGTATCTTCATAGAATATCTTTTTGCTTTCAAACCCAAGTATTGCCCCAATTTTTCCAAGTTTGTTTAGTCTTTTAATTACTTGCTCCAATCAAAGCCAAGATCAAAATTCGTTTTGTTCAGCTCGTGCTTGAGATAAAGAGATGCCAAGCAAGGCTTTGCGTTGCGTTTGTCTAAATTTTTCCTACAACTGAAAAAAGTCCCGTTGTTTACAACTCTCTAGTACTATAATCATTTTGCCATGCAGCCTCTTTAACTGTTTAAATTATTAAAAGAGGAGAGGAGCATAACAGATATGCAGCAGTTGATGATAAAATTTGCTTTGAGAAAACAAGTATCTTTGTTGCAGAGGAAGACTTCCCCGTAGGGCAAGTGTCCTATCCTTTTATTTTACGCTCTGCCTCGTTATTGCTAAGGATGGATTTCAAATGCCTCTGTCATCTCAATTGGTTCCGCATTCGCGTCTCATCTTCAGTCTGAAGAGTGACCACTTTACGAGACACGGTGAGTCCCCAAACATCAATCCAAATTCTAAACTATAGCTACTATTTCATGAGAAGAGAAAGCTTTCTCTTGCTTTGCCTTTGAGGGTTCAGAGTTCGGAGAAAGTGAGATTAGGAGTCGAGTAGTAGCAAGAGCAACAAATGTCAAGAGTGTAAATATTTTGGATCGTATACATATAACAGTCAGTCAGATCGGATTTTCATGTCCGCATATAAAGTGTGTTCATATTTTCTAGTAGATTCATGAGAGATTACTAATTTTATCCAATCAAGGGATTTACAGCTAGTGATTAAACGTTTTTTAACATTTCTTAATTTTACAGATATGAGAAAATGGAACAAATTGAACCACAAGTTAAGAATTTACTAAATGGGGGTGGAATTACATCAGAAGACAATTTGTATTGTGACTTTACCTTGAAAGATCAAAATGAACAATTGGGTACTTTGAATACATTTAATTGATGCTTTATTGGTTAACGTTTTATAATTTAGCTTCCAAAGGTGTTAAAGGATCGGGACCGGTGGATTTTGTCCCCGTAACAAAGAAAACTGTTACTTACATTGTCGCTGCCGTTTTGGTCAACGAAGAGAATGAGGTTTTAATGATGCAAGAAGCTAAACCAAGTTGTTCAGGACAATGGTATCTACCAGCAGGTCGAATGGAGCCCGGCGAGACAATTCAGGTATAATTATTACGGATTAAAAATATACAAATGTTTAATTAAACCATACCATATTAATGTCTTGCTATTTTAGGAAGCAGTAAAACGAGAGGTCTTGGAAGAAACTGGAATGGACATGGAACCAACTACACTTCTTATGGTCGAATCTGCATCAGGCTCTTGGTTCAGATTCGTTCTGACCGGAAATGTGATTGGTGGAAAATTGAAAACTGACAGTGACAGCGAATCATTGCAAGCAAAATGGATCAAAGATGTTACGAGCGTCCCGTTACGGGCAAAAGACATTTTACCTCTAATTGAAAGAGGTCTTGAATATCACCTCAACAGAAATGAGCCTTGGCACTCAAAAATCATGCCTTCAGTATTAGGACATGGAAAACTTTATCTGAGAGTCTTGATCGTGGCTCGTAAAAAGTCAAAGTAAGAAATAATTTGACATGAAATCAATATTATTATTAAATTTTGCAGTAACAAACCGTCAGTACTTGTGGGGGAAAGGAATCATTGTCATCTTCCACTTTGTGAAATTCATCCTCAAAAGAGCTTACACTCTACTCTGAGAAAATATCTTTCAGAGGTATTTGGTGCAGATCTCCCTCAGCACAGACCTCATGGAATACTAAGCGTGGAATATAATGGAATTCCAGCAGGAGGTACATGAAATTTTTTATTTCTGAAATGTACATTTCTGATAAATTAGTATATAAAAATTCAGCTCATGACGGGATGGTTTTGAATATTCTCGTTTCCGTACGCGAGCCATTGGAAGACGTAAGCATCTTTTTTTCAGCAATACACTATTAGTATACAACTAATGTTTTGATAATTTTCATTCCAGGTTGTTATAATTGACAAGTATACTTGGAAGGAAACGGCGCCCAGCGTGGGCGAAGAACTAATCCGAAGAATGGGGAAAAACATGGTGATTCCGTTGCACGTCATCAGATAATAAAATGATGCTTCCTTATCGCGTCTTTTTTGTTTCGACTGCCAAAATTTTCAAATTGTATATTTACATATTGTACAACAAAAGTATAGAAATGCTCAAACTAATGCAATGCGACTTTCCGGTGATTTTTATTTTCTTTCGAAAATGGGTTTTAATTTAATAATTAGTTGTAGAAATCAATAATGCAAATGACCTGATTTTGTTGCAATAAGTAATTAAATTTTATTATTTTTAAACTAACTAAATTATCAAACGATTAATTATTTTTAATGAATACTTACGAATAAGGCCATCTCTGGAAGCAGTATAGATAAAATCCAAGTCATTCTTAATTTGGTAAACAGGATCACAGTCCGGTCCAGTTAGTTGAATTATTTTTGAGCAATTTTGTTTGTTATTTATTGGATTAATGAGCATCACAGTTCCGTCTGATTTGGAAGCCCAAAATGATGACAAACGTAACTTTTGTTGTGTCGTAGGATGAACAAGTAAATCCAGAACTGGGCTTTTCGTTGCGGATAAAATCATAAGAGGATGGGTAAGGTCATTAAGCTGAAAGACGCCGATTTCTCCACCTTGACATCCAACTGCAAAAGCATTTGGACCTACTTGAATTACTTTATTAACGGCAGAAGGGAGAGAGCACGTAAATAGTTCTTTTCTCCCAGATATACTGATTCCGGTAACTTTCCCATCTTCACGACCAATTATTAAGAGTTTTCCCTTTGTTAAAATTTCTCGATCACCTAAATAAAATAATAAAATAAGTTTAATTTTTCAGGATATAGAAATTGAATTTATTTATCTTACTCATTTTGGGAATAGGGGTCCCTAAATCGTATTCAGTCGGGGACATGATGACGCAAGAGTTGATGCAAGTGTTACAAGAGAACAAAACGTCCAAACATTTCCCTTCCCCACAATCCCATAGTCTAACACTTCCATCTTTCGAAACGGAGACAACATTTCGCCCTCTTTCTACAATCGCCGTGTCTTGGACAGCTGCACTATGACCTCTTAGCGTCACTGGACAATCTCCAGTCTCAGCAGATGAGATCTTTAAGCAGCAATCGGCACCTCCACTAAGCACAACGAGTCCACTTGGGAAAAACTTTGACACATAAGCGTCAATAAAATGTCCTTGCAAAATTCTCTATAAAGAATTCAAAGGATATATAAGCAATTGATATTAAACCGGCGAACAAATTAATTACCCTGATATTTCCCGTGTCAGTTTCCCAAACTTTCATATCATTATTTTTACAGATTGACACGCCAAGTCCCCCTTCCGAAACGTCCAAGGAAATGACGCCTGTTTTATGAATAGTATTAAACGCAGAAGAAGTGGCAACAAAACTGCATTCAACTTTCTCCTTTGACTCCCTTTCGATACTTTCGATCGTCACATGTCTTCCGCCACATTTTCCCTTGAGGACATGAAACGCCTCACTGCCAGTCATGTCCCCCGGCCCTGACACATTCAGTTCTCCGTGAACGGATTTCTCTGCAAAAGCAAGCAAAAATCAAAAATGCATATAAAACAATCTTGCAAAAATAAACAAACCTTGGCCAAATTCTCGAAAACTGATCCAAAATTTTCCGTTTTTGACGTCTTCCCAATCCGGCTGAATCCCAAAGTGGGGGACATGAAGTTCCTTGCTCATTGCAGCAATTAATTAATTAAAAATCTTCATAATCGGCGAATTTTTGCGTCTTCGTCTCACTCAAAAAACAAACGCGCACACACTCACCGTTCAAAAAACATAATAAAAACAAAACTTTTCGAAATTTAATCCGCAAAAACAAATTGTGCAATTTAACTGTAATCGATTTTATAAATTACCAAAAATCCATTTAATTTTAGGGCGCAGGTGGTAAGTAAAATTACTGTTATTATTATTTGATAGGCAAGGCGTATTTATCAATTTTTAATCGCAATTAATCGCAGAAAAAATGTAATCATCCAACCCATCCATTACACATTAAAATCAATAATAAAAATTGACGAAAAGTTGAAACAAGATGAAGAAGACGACAAACGCTGTACAACTTCAGACCCGTCGCCAATTGGACGTAAGGACATGTTTTTGTATTTCATATTTGGTCAACAACAAATGACAAATCAAAATGTTGTAATTTTATTTACAGGCCCGATACAATTCTGTGATACAGGAGCAATTAATTGTTACGCCTAATTCAATCAAACGACTTGGATTGTTGGCAGAACTGGACGGTCATGTAAGTCATCAAGTAAAATAAAATTTACAGTTGATAAATGAAGTGGTTATCTTGTTTTAGACCGGATGCGTCAATTGCTTGGATTGGAGTCATGAAGGAGATTTTCTGCTTTCGGGCTCAGACGATGTCCAAATAATTCTGTGGGACGCCTATAGACGAAAACAATTGGTTACGATTCCTACGGGTGAGATATTATTTTAAAATTTATAAAAAATTGAAAAGACGTCAAATATCTACTATTTTTAATAGGCCATGTTGGAAATATTTTCACCGTCAAGTTTCTGCCCAATTCATCAAACGGGATTGCAGTTTCAGGGGCAGCAGACCATGCCGTTCGAGTTCATGATATTATTAGCAAAGACAGCGTCCGTGTTTGCAATTGTCACACAAATCGTGTCAAGAGATGTGCTACGGATCCAGTTTTACCAAATCTTTTTTGGACTGCTGGAGAAGATGGATTAATAATTCAACATGATTTAAGAAGTTCGCATACATGCCCAAATCCTGAGTCCACAAGCAGTAGAAACGCGTTAATCGATTTGAGGAGTTTTCTTGGCGCAAAAGCGGAAGCCAAATGTTTGAGCGTCAATCCATTAAAGAGTGATTATATAGCTGTGGGGGCTAATGACCCATATGTTCGTTTGTATGATCGCAGATACATCAAGATTGGAAGCAACTCGGGATTTGATAATGGGATACTCTACTTTGTTCCTGGTATGTGTTTATATCATGATTTTTGATTTTTTTGATGACTTATTTAATTTTTTTATAGGTCATTTGCCATCCAAATTTATTGAATACAAACGAAAATACCGTGCATTAGCTTCAACATACGTTACTTTTAGTCCTGATGGGAAAGAATTGCTTGCAAATTTGGGAGGCGAGCAAATTTATTTGTTTCCTTTAATTGAACAAAACCAAAGCAAAGTGTGCAATTTAGTCGTGCCTGACCCCAATGCAACCCCCCAGTGTCTTAATGGAGGTTTGTCTTTAATAATGTAATACTCATTCCTATTTTCTAAGTTAAATTTTCACTTTTGTACAGTTAAAGATTTTGGAGCAAACGGATTTAAGAATGGAACTACAAATCCTCAGCAGGCTTTAGTAGTTTCTGCTCGATTAGATTTAACTTGTGGAATGAGACGTATAAAGAAACCAAAAGAAAAGGCTCGTCTTTCATTGGCTGCAGATGAGCTAAAGTTGAAAGTAATATAACTGTAACAAAAATGTTAAAATTATTGTCACCTTTATGTAAATCTGTTATTTAATTAGGCAAACGATGCATTTCTAAAACACAAGTATGCAAAAGCAGTCTACCTTTACAATCAAGCTCTTAACGTTTGTCGTGAATCGGCGGTTCTTTATGGAAATCGAAGTGCAGCATTGTTAAAACGAGCATGGTATGTCCCTAACTTACGCATCGCGAGTATAACGAATATAATAATAATTAAAATTGATTTAAAAAAAATATAATATAGGGATGGAGATACCTATGCTGCCTTTCTTGACTGTCAAACAGCATTTTATCTTGATTCCAATCATTTTAAAGCATTGCTTAGAATGTGTCGGTGTCTACTGGAATTGGGAAGGTCAGAAGAAGCGGCTGCATGTTTTAAACATTTTAAACACACGTTTCCAGAACATATCAAGACAGACATGTACCTCTCAGTGCAGAAAGATTTACTAAAGACGTTCTCGGAATCGGAACTTTCGGGATCTGACAGTGCTATATTAAAATCATTAATAAAACCTCCAATTACGATACCTTCATCACCGGTTCCAACAATGGAAATTGAAATATTAACTCCTAGTCACAGACAATCATCTTCGGATCATTCGGATAATAGCGAAGCAGAAGAGGATGATGAAGAAACGGAAGAGTCTTCTTCAACTGCAACGAGAAGTACGTCCTCAGACTCATCTGGAGCATCAGCATCAACAAAAGATGACCAGAAAGACAAGCCTAAGCCAGAAATGTGTGATCTTGAAATTGAATTTCGTGATGCTGCTGTGGATTTTTTGGACCGATTTTGCGGACATTGCAACACGACTACAGATATTAAGGAAGCAAATTTCTTTGGCGAATATATTGTTGCTGGAAGTGATGATGGCAGCTTTTTTATTTGGGATAAAAAGACAACAAACATAGTCAAAATTATTAAAGGAGATGAATCAATCGTGAATTGCCTTCAACCGCACCCAAGTTCATGCTTGCTTGCAACGTCTGGGATTGAATCTTTCGTTAGATTATGGTCTCCTATGCCAGAGGTATCTAGTTTAAAAACATTTCGGTTTATTAAGTTTATTTGAAGGATTTGACTGATTAAACTTTCAGGAGGGCTTTGAGAATGACCGTGTTGTTGAAGACATCAATGATGCTGCATATGCAAATCAAAAACGTATGAATGCAAACCCATTTGAAGTAATTTTGATGAATATGGGATATCGTGTAAGTGGAAGTGGTGCTGAAGATGAAGCTTCAGATGATGACGCTCACAACGTGCCCTTGTCTCTGCCGTGCAATCCTTCTTGATTCGAAATTGATTAACTACGACCATGCTCATTCAAAGATAAATGGTAGCTGTAGTTAGTTTCACATACTTGTATACATTATTATAAAACTACATTATTTCCATCTTACTCGCTCTTATATATGTATGCTAAATGCTTTAATCGAATTGGTGACAACCGCGTGCGTGCAATTTTATTTCCTTCATATATAGTACCTGGAATAATTTTTAGCTTTATTTGAATTAACGCTCGACTCAAGGAAAATAAAATGCAAAATGAACTTTACAACAAAAACGTGTCATTTTCTATCTAACGAAAAGAAAGAATCTTCTCATTCGATACAGTTTTCAGATGAATTGTTGACCTTTGTTATGTCAAGTTCACATCTTGAGTGTTTTGATAAAGTCTTGTTTAAAGATTCGCTTTTTCCTTCATCATCATTTACCCTGGTTGGACATTCTGTTTATAGAGAGTTAATCAAAACACGATGCATTTATTTACCATGCGAGATAATACATAAAGAAAGAGCTGTCAAATTCATGGTAAAGTGTTAAGCATTAATTTGAGATGATCTTGCTGAATCCCTTTTGGATGGCTAGGTTAAGATGGACCCGTACTAATTATTAATTTACAAACATTATCTGTATAAAATTAATTGCCAAAGATCTTTGCATTTCGTCGGTTACCGTCAGGGTTCATTTTTTCGTCTGAAAAATGTCGTCAAATAAGTCAAGAATGAAGTATTTAGGTAATTGTTTATACTAAATAATCACTTTTGTAAGTATTTCTTTAGTGAATCATTGTTTCGCAGTATTATTATTGTTTGTCTACATTCTTGGGAGCGAGGCTAACAAGCAGCTCTTTGACGATGGGAAAGAATACCGCTACAGCTACCTCGGTCTATTTACCACAGGGGTTGAAGAGCCAACAAGCTATGCCTCCAGTTATATGCTTTTGGGTACCTTAAAAGTGCAAGGGAATGCTGGAAATTCATTTACTGCTAAAGTATGTAATTGATTTACATTTGAAAATTTGAAACTTTATGAATAACTTCATTAAAAAATAGTTGGAAAATATGATGATGGCATTGTACAATGGGAAGTGGCAATATTTTCCAATACCCAAGTTTGATTTCTTCCGAGATGATCGTTTGTCCACTCTCGAAGAACCCTTCAAAGTTACTTTAAGTGAAGAAGGAAAGGTTTGTTTTTTATTTGATATTTTAAAATTTTAAGTGTGTATGAAATTAGCAAGTTTCAAATGTTTCTAGTTCAAAACACTGATCATGAATGATCAAGAGCCGGAATATGCATCCAACATAAAACGAGGGCTTGCAACTTATCTCCAACTAAATTTTTCCCGAGGTTTGGATTCTATGCAAATATTTAAAGAAAATGATCTTACGACGATGGGAGAATGTCCAACTTCTTATGAAATTATGCCTTCTTCCTCAAATGCAATAACTGTTGGAGCCTTCAGAAATCATGCGTATAACATTAATTGCAAATTACATAAAATTATACTGTTTGTAGTCTTTGTACCCAATTTTTCAACCTTTCTCTTTACAGGGATTGTCCTGAAATTCCTAAACGAGTACGACATGGAACAAAAGAAGCGTTCTATCAATGTTCAAATGACGCCACAAGAGATATTGTAAATTCAACTTCATATGCGACCTATGATATTTCAGTGGAAGATGGTAACCACAGACTTGACAGACTAACAGTTTTTTCTTCAATTTTGTATTGGCCTTTTACAACAAAAAATCAATATTTATACACGTGGTACAAGTAAGTATACAATCATTTCAAATTTAATTCGTTTGTTAATTTTATTTCCGACGAACTTTGACAGCGTGACATTAGCGTTAACTGGAACAAGTTCGATCGAGAGTCCAATAAATTCCCCAGAGAATCCTGAAAGTCATGAAGATTTGTCTTTTATTTTTGAACAAAGCGATTATCAAGATCCAGAAGAAGAGACGCCCGATCTCAAAGTTGTTGAACCACTTTACTTTCATCAAACGGTGACAGAATCTGAACCAGAAAATATGGAAGCTTTGACTGAAAAGGTATAGAAAAGGTGCAAGTTGGTTTTAGAAAGTCAATCAAAGCTGTACTTGTTTGCAGGCAAAAATTGAAGTGCAAAAAATGGCTAAAAGCTTTTATGAAATGCAAGAATTCCAAGAAGAAGACAACTCACCAATTAAAATTAGCAAAGCGTTGTCATTCCTATCTTATGACTCTTTGACAAAGCTTTACAAAAGTTTCAGATCTCAAGAGGGAGAAAGTACCATAAAAACGATAGAATCGTAAGCATCATACTGTCCCGTTTGCTCTAACGTATGACTCACGCCCCGTCCTTTCAACTGACCTCAATAACTCGGCCAAATTATG
>JAQIXN010001442.1:0-18342 GCA_034698145.1 Proisotoma minuta
ATATCTCAAATATAAAAGCAACATGATGGATAAGCATACCTCAGGACCAACTATGGCTGCTTGCTCGTCAACTTCCATTTCCATATCGCTTGTATCATTCATAAAACCACCTTGTCGACTACTACCTCTTGGACTCTTGCTTTGCATAGATAAATTCAGCAAATTTGAATTAGACATTTTTGCTTGAACTTGATTTTCTTCTGCGACAATAATTTCAATTTCTTTCTGAATTTTATGAGCCTCAAGAAAATTTAATTGTTCAACAGCTTTTTGTTTCTTTTCTTGAAGACGGATACGCTGAATTGCAAGTCCGCATTTTTTGTCTTTCAACTGCATTATCTGTTTTTCAGTCAGTTTTTTTGCAGATTTTGGGGGACTATTTTCTTTGTGTTCCTGCATTTCTTCAATATCTTCAACCTCCATTGGAGAGCTACTTTTATTGACTTGTTCAGCAACATCTTCTTCATTCACTTCCTGACTTTGGGTTGAAACTCTTGACGCTTGCTCTCGTCCTTTTACCCATGAGGCTGTTCTTCGAGTTTGATTCGTAAGAGTTTCTCTTCCATCCATCATTGTTTGATCTGAATCTGGCTCAAACACTAATTGCAAAATTTCAATCATTGTTTCTTGAAATGAATGTTTATCTGAAATTTTATTCATTCCATCTACTGCCAATTTGACCAATGGAGCCTCGTCTAATATAGAATCCAGGAGAATATTTCGCAAAATTTCCTTCATGTTCCGTCGATTTCCTTCCTCTAATCCCATTTTCAAAGCGATATTAATGATGTATGTGAGACACCCTATCAGAGTTCCATCTTCATCTCTATCACCTTGAATAGCTCTTTCGTGTTCCTCGTGAATTGCATTGATAATGCTGGAAAAGATAGGGTAAGTAAAATTACATTTACTTACTATGTATTCAATTTAGGAAATATCAAATGAATAACTATTTATCCTACATACTTTCTTATGTATCCCATCATATAATCTGTCATCGGAAGTAGTCTTTTTTGAATGATGCGATCTTTGCCAAATTTTTTGATCAAGTAGATCCAAAATATGACAGTTTCCACAGTTAGTTTATCAATAGGAATGACGTGATGTTCATCCAAGAAAGAAACATCAATCTTTTCAAATGTTTCCACATAATTATTCCTAAATTTTTTAAAAAAAAAAGATAAATGCTTTCCGGTTCATTTATAGACAAATTGCCAAGTGAAACTTACAGAAACACCCCATTTAAGACTTTTTCAACATTTTGAAATTTCTTTCCAATACACAAATGGTTGATGAGTTCCAGGGGATTATTGTTACATTGAGCAAACAAAGTAGGAATTAGTTTTTCAATAACAACCTTTTTACAGCGATCTGAAATCAAGCCTCTAGTTTGTTAAATAATGTCAAAGAAAATTGTTGAATGCTTATCACAAATCGTAATTAATTACCTTCTTGTGTTAAACCCCACAACACAGCTTTAAGATTTTCTTCTGTTTTTAAATCAACCATTGGTCTATTAGCCAAACAGGAGAATGCTTCAACTCTTACTCTCAATTCCGGGTCAAAAATTGCATCATAGAAAAATCTTGTTTTCACTAATTTATTATCAGCAAGTGCAACAAGTGCAGCTTTTCTTGGCTCTGGGAATGGATCATAGCGCCCAGAATACTTCAAACGCTTGACAACTTCTTCGTAGTTTGGATCTTCAGCGTAAAATTTAAGACAACTTGCAGCTACGGCTCTGACAGCATGATTACGGTCTTTTAACCTCTCCAAAAAAGCATCAATTAACTGCTGCTTAAGTGCTGAATTCTCATCAATTAATGCATCGGTGGCAAACTTGTTCAGAATGTGATGTGCAATGTCAATCACACGAAGCCGGACAACATGTCTTTCGTCCATATGGCACTGAACAAACAGCTTCAAGACGTAGTAGTACGTTGGATGAGTTACTAATTTGAAGCCAACATCTGCTTTTTCATTTGAAGTACCCATGTTGAGAGCAACGTGATGAATAAACTTTAGTGCAGTTTGAACTGGTTTAGAGTTTGGTGCTTTGAAATACGCTAAGCATATTGTCCAAAATGACTGGATAAAATATTTTTGCCAGTTATGTGCTACCTGGAAATGAATTTAAATAGTCGAATTATAAAACTATCCCAAACCTAAATAAAATTATTGTTATCAGTGATTACTTCTGGATTTTTCATTTTATAAAATTCTGTCCGAAAACGATTGTAAAGTCTTCTTCTTGCATAAAAATCAAGTTTTTGACACTCATCCAAGCAATCAAGAACAATGGTGTGTATTTCTTTTTTATGGTTTTTTGTCAAACCACCAATTGTTGAAGACAGTTGGGACGCATCACTAAAAGATGTACTCTGTGCGGATGTAGCTGAAGACGATGTTGTGTTTAAGCTACTTGAAGAAGATGGCAAGTTTGCATCTTTTTTGGTGGCTTTTGATTTAGCTACTGCAGCCGCAACCTTCTTTCCCGTTTGCTTTTGTGGTGGAGCGACTGGTACCGCAAATTCAAAACTATTATCCTTAGCTTGAGGAGCTTTTTCGTTCTTTTTGCCTACTTAAAAAATGTTCTAAAGATGACGAAACACGAGCTTTATATTATTAATAATAATAATTAAATACCTTTCTTTTGAGCAACTGGTTGCTTTCCCTTGGAACCTTTTGGCGGAGGTTTATCCTCCTCATCTTCTTCTTGTGAACTGCTGCTATCATCAGTTGAGAATACCCTTCGACTTGTTGTCGCTTCTTCCTCATTAGGTTCTTCATGTTGCGCCTTGCTTGACCTGGTAGTCCTTTTCGGAGGGGCCTTCTTGGTCACAGCAGCCGGCTGTTGTTTGGCTCTTCCACCTCTGGCCCCCCTCCCCCTCCCTCTCCCCCCTCTTACCGGAACCACAATTGACTTGTCAACATCGCCGTCCGAGTCTGAGTCACTCGCCGCTTCTTTCTCTGGACTTTTCCCTTCGTCTGCTTTCCCTTGGGCACTTCGGCCCCGTCTTACTCCCCTCATTCTTCTCTCATACAGAGTTATCTGTAACAATAAAATTGATTTGATTGGAATTATTGTATATTTAATTAAATTACAACGGGAGGACCTGTGGATGTGATGCGAGCACGTTATGAGCAGAACGAGAATAATTGACCGTTGGCTTCCCGCTCTAATTTTGAATTGTCTAACCTCCTGTCCAATCAGATACTAATATACTTTTACTTTGTTAACAAACGCGTTTATTCTGGCTTCTTTAAATTAAAACGTTATATCATTAGGATTAGTAAACAATGGTAAAAGTATCTGTTATAGAAATAAAGCTTTGTTCTATTTTTTGAACTAAATTATGAAGGGTCGAATTCAATTTTGGGCAAGTTTTGTGGTGGCAGTGTCGCCGTCTTCTGTCGCCCTTCTCTCATGCTCACGCTTCGCCTCGCCCGTCGGATCTTCTCGTCCTCCACAATTGGGGCGCTGAATAATTTCAGACGCGTCTCCAAAATCTCCCGATTTCTCTCCGCGTTCTTGAGCCGAGCAGAGCGGAGCTCGTGGTCCATGTCCCCTCGAGCCTTCTCAAGCTCTAAAAGCTTCCCCTGAGCTTCTGTGAAGACGAGGACAACAATTTTTTCAACATTACATGAAATGAAACAATTAAACAAAGACTTGCCTTCCAATTGAAACTCTAGTTCTTTCTGTTTTTGCAGATAAGTTTTAGATTTATGGCGTTCCATGTCCAATAGTTTTCGTTGTTCGTCTTGAAGCTTTTCCAATTCTTCCCTCTTTTCCCATTCCTCATTTAAAATCCTTGCTTGGAGACTTCGGACGAGTTCTTCGTCCCTTTTGGCCTGAATTTCTTCTTGTAATAATTTCTCAAGTTGTATGCTCATTTCTTCCAATTGCTTTCGTTGTTCTTCTTCAAATGCTTTTTGTTGGGCAAGTTCTTTGGCTTGGTCTTCAGCCGCTAGTCTCGCCTAAATGTCAAATAAGTATGAAATAATATGGAATTCATTGAATTGCTTTTGTTTTATATCAAGCTAAATACCAATTTTTCTGCTTCTAGCATTTCTTTTGTTCGTTCACTCTCAAATTGGCGTTTGATTCTTATTCGATGCCATTCCAATCTCCGTTTATTCTTGAGATATCTGCCGTAAGACTCTTGGCAATGGAGACGTGACAGCGTGAGACGGATGGAGGAAAGCCACTGTGATCGGTATCTATGTATTGAATTGATTGGGGACGCGATAATATTAATTATTAAAAATTAACATTGTTTTAATTGATGAAATATATACCAATATACCTTTTATCCAGGGTTGCGAGATGCAGCACTCTTTCTGGAGTTATCACTCTAAAATGGTGCAATGTAGAAGATGACGATTGAGACAGATCTGTGTCATCTTCTACACGGGTTTGTGAATCAAATTCAATGTATTTTGACTTTTTAGGGTTTGTGTAATATGACAAGCCTGAAGATTTGAGGACGAACATCTTTTCTACGTATTTATTAAGAAATTCACCACGTTTCATCAAAGTGCCCTATATTTGCAATCAATTTTTGCATGACACATTGTTTAGCAAAGGCATAATATACTTAATATACTTACCATTTTCATAATGTCGTCTACAAACTCCTCATACAATTCATTGATTACTTCAACCACATCCTCCTTGTCAAAATGCTTTAGAAACTTTAGCTCAATCACTGACAAAAGTGTTTGAAAGTCAAAGAGGGCATTCGAAAAGAGACACTAGAAAAATATTTTGTGAAAATAATGCACACCTGTACAAATATTGGATCAGGATAAATCATTAATAATACCTCAAACTCATCTTTTGAATCCCATTCTTTCCCTAAAGTTGTAATGAATTTGTTGAACACTAAATCGGCTTCTTCGGAACACAATAGAACCTTCGAGTTCAAATGAAACGTTATATGATTAATATTAAATTAATATGTCTTGTGACAATACCTGAGCATTTTCATTATCTGCATCACGAATAAGGTCAGCAAGAAGGCAAAAAATCCTAAAAAGCTTGTATATTGAGTCCGTCCCTATTCTAAGACTACGTTTAATAGAATCTGCAATGAGTTTAGATTTGCTAATGATCCAACACGCTTCATCAATTTTCTTTTCCAAAATAGACAATTCGTTTCTGCTCAATGAGTCACTAAGAGAGGAAAAAACTTCGCGTGACAAATAACTCTCAAATTGGGGAAATGTCAGAGATGACGAGCTTCCAAAGTCCTCCAAAGCAGAAGAAAGTCCTTGGCACTCTAAAATGGTACCCAAACTGGCAACTAGAACCTTTAAAAAAGAATGATTTTGTAGCCATGTAGAATGTTTGCTAACAAGGTGGCAGATGCTCGGAAGAGTGTAAAAAGTATGGTTACCTTGAGCCTGGACTTGGGAGCGAGTGTTCCATCCTGTTGGGCGAGGGTCGAGAAAGCGTGCCAAATGCTGTTGGTGACAAATTCCAGAAGAACAGGCATTTCAAAGGACCCTTTCCATCTGCTCCTCGTAGATAAATGTTATTGGGACGAGATGTGCAATTTCATTGCTGGCAAGATAGAAGAAGATACAGTTTCTAACAACTAACAATGAGCATTCCATATAAAGCTTCATGTCATCTTTTATTCGCAGTCTCATCTCTCGCATCCACAACCACAACTAAGTCAACTCAATAAGCTTTTTACTTTGCTGGGGATACGGTTCAATCTTTTTATGCCGACCTATTCAGCAAGTGCAAGCAAGAATTGGATTTTTTATCCTTTTATTAAATGCCTTCTTCTACCCACAAAGGTAACCATTAAAACAACGCGTGTCTACCTTCAACATGATTTTTACAAGTTCAATGGGCTGCATATTGCTAATTACTCTGCCTAATATTTTACCTAGATTAATAATTCGGTAAAAAGTAGTGTTCCTTTCCGTAAATTGCATGTGGATGCTGTATGATAAAAGCCGATCATTGATTTATAGACTTGTACATAAATGCAGATTTGGAAACTTTGAAATTCAACCCTCAAATTTAGCTGGTCACTTTGCCTGCAATCAGAATTATTATACTTTGTTTTTCCTAACATAACACATAACTTTTTTTTAAATACTTAATTAAAATAAAAATTGTGCAACATAATTTACAAATCTGAAGCATGCTTTATTTAGTTTATAAGAATTTTATGCAGAACGCATATCCGGATTTTGATCTTTTAGAATAGTTAATTAAATATAAATAATTAAATATAGTATCTTGTAGCTATAAATAATTTCAAAGAAATATGGAGGATTAGCAAGATAGTCAACTTCCAGCAGAATGAGAAATATGAGAATCTCATTATGAAATATGCCTTTACTAAATCAATTCTTCTTTACATATATAAATATAGCCCTCAAAAGCAATTATTTGCGGTCTACACAATAAAAGATAAGCGAGTCCGGTGGCATTTTATCCTATTTCTGTTATTTCTAATGACAAACCCTATTTAATTCTTTGTAGAACCATTATCATGCAAATACAAGTATTATTGAAGGCATTTGAACAAAGGCGTGTAGCAACAAACTTTCTTTCTCAGCCGGAATATAAGGAATTTAATTTAGGATTCCCTAAAAAGGAGGAGGCTGGGAAAAGCGTCTGCAAAAGTGACATGGGGCGGAAGTTGATGTAGAAGTCACGTCAAGAAATAATTAATCTCTACCTCAACTTAAATACTTCCCAATTTGAAAATTTAGGTAAAGTAATCACTTTTATCTCCTTTTAATATCCTCGAGTCTAATTTAGGTTAGAGATAAGCCTCCAGTCCATAAACAAATGGATGCAACCTGGATTAATTATTATTAGTTAATACTTATATTTGTTTCCATGATATGATATGGACGGAGATCTTGCATATTTAGTAACCCATCCTCGCAGTCCCGAAATATATAATAATTTTAATGCATTTATTTCCGTTTTCAGGGCGTTGTAAAATGGATCGTGACGACAAGCATACAGTGGTCGACGCAGTTCATCACAGAATATTGCAGATGCAAAAGAAGAGCGATCTCAAGCAAAAATCTGGAGACTCGTCTCGATCCGAGAGTCCAGCGCTTAGTTCGACGTCTTCAAACCGACCCTTCAGGTCCCTAAGTCACTCAAATTCAAACACTTTGTGTCAGAAGATACGTGACTGCTTCAAAAAATCGCCAAGTGCTCCCTGATCATGAAAATGATTTTATTTATGATAAACGAATCTCTTTGTAAATTTTGCAGACTTTTTGATAAAAATATTATTTTGTACTTTTCATAAAAACTATTACAAAAAATATTATTCTGTAAAAAAAATTCTAAACAACTGACCCACTATAATTGGTATTCGGATTTGAAATTTGTTTAACTATTTAACTAATAACAATAAAAAAAACAATTAATCTGAAGATAAGCCGAATAATCTCAAGGAACCGGTCTCTCTGTCCCGTTCATATTTATCCTTATCATCACAAGCATAAGCCAAGACGTCCCGTGTAGGGTTCCATGCAACAGTAAATGTTGGGCTTTCCACAGGGATGTCACATATCTATAGCAAAAGTAACAATGCATATTTAAAATGGTCAAAAGTGATTAAAGAAAATTAAAAATAATGTTACCTTTTCCCCAGTTTCAACATGAGAAATATCAATATTTAAATCCTCTGAGCCTGAGGCCAGAAGACGTCCATCGCCATTAAAACTAATTGCCCGTACAGGCCAGTCTAAATTTATAAAAGTTCGGATACAAGCCAACTCTTTATAATCCCACAATGAGACAACTGCGTCCGCTGCCCCCACAGCAAACTGGGTCCCGTTAGGATGGAATTTGATACAAATGCAGTTGGCAGGATGAGCTTGGATTACATGTTCTTCTTTCATACTTGGAAATCTGTGGTTTTAGTATTTATTGTATTAATTAATTTTAAAACCATTTCAATAAGTTATCTTCTTCCTCAAAACTTACTCGTGAATGCAGATACTTCCTTGACCATTTGTGATAAAAAAAAGTTTTCCATCGGGACTCCATGTGATCTCATTAACCTCAAACTTGTACTGCTGATCAAGAATGATTTTTCCTGTTCTTAGATCAATAAATGTGACGAGATCTTCCTTGTTTCCTACAGCCACTGTTGTTCCGTCCGGACTCCAAGTGATATTAATGTTTTCTCCTTTTGTGTTAAATGTTTCGAGACATTTTTGGCTTCTGGCGTCCCAAATTCTCACCGTCTTGTCGCCACTGGCAGAACCCAGGAGCTCTGGGTGATTGGGATGCCAACAAAGTTGGTCCACGGAATCCGTGTGACCTTTAAACACGTACTCATTTTTCTGAAATTAAAAACAATTCAAAGTACAATCAGGACATTTGCTAAAGAGTTGTCTTCTTTTAATACCAGCTTGTCTTTATCAAGGGAGAACATGGCGACGGTTTTGTCGAAAGAGCCGGAAGCCAAGCGTCGTCCATCGCAGTTCCATGCGACAGTGTGTATTTTGGAAGTGTGGATGGGATATTCCTTCACTCGATTGTTCTTTTTAAAATGATCCTTTAAGACGTCCGTCTCGCTGTCCTCGATCATCCCTAACAATGAACAACAAAGAGTAATTACAAACAATTGCGTATCAAGAATAATTACCAGTCTGTTCATTATTATTGTTGAAGGCAAACATTTTGTGGCTGTTTTGTATTCCCGACAATTTGCTGAAGAATGTGTCTTTGCCAATCTTTTGCCGGTGTTTCTTTTTCGTGGGTTTAAAAAAGAGGAAAGTTGAGAGGATCGATATTTACACATTTACGTCACATTTTCTGTCGTCACCTGTGCCTCCGTTTGTTGACGAGCGTAACTTGTTGAGTCAACAATCTCGGATGTGACCTTTCGAAGGCTCAAATGAGTCACTACTGTTACTGTTAGTCACTCTTTGGTCACGGGATCAGTTAGTTGTAGTTGTCCTCTCTTTGAAGCTCAAATAACCAAGCCCTTGCCCTAGGCCCTTATTGAAACAGAAATGCAGGGTCCAAATACATTTTCTCCAGGGACTTCGTTGGTCAATCCAACGTCAACAATTGAGATTTCCATATCATGCAGGTTGGTAGTCGTCTTAAAGATGACATTATGTCATGTTGGGTCATATTAAAATCTTTCTTTTGAATTCTCCAGGAATTTGACAAACAAGGACTTGCTGAGTCTTAGTGATCCACTTTGCGTTATCTACCACCAGCCGTTGGGAAGTAATCATTGGGTGGAACTCCAAAGAACGGAAACCATCCAAAACAATCTTAATCCAGATTTCTCACAAAAGGTAGGCGTTGTTCTCATGAGTCATAATTTACGATAACAACTTGTATCATTTAATTGTTCATTCTAGCTTACAATTGAATACCGATTTGAGGAACAGCAGCCTCTAAAGTTTGAAATTTATGACATTGACAGTCCAAGTCAAAATTTGTCAGATCATGATTATCTTGGTCATGCGGAGACGACGGTTGCCGCAATCGTTTCTTCAGGTTCAGAGGGACTTTCACTTCCGTTGGTTGAAATTATTCCAGGAACTGGAAGCAGAAAATCTCATGGCACCATCATACTCATTGCAGAAGAGTTGGCCTACGTGAAGGACGAAGTAATTTACCATTTCAATTTTAAATATTAGCAGTTTATTTATTTATTGTTGTAGGTAAATTTTAAATTTGCTGGAAGCAGCTTGGGACAACTCTCTTGCTGTTTTTTTGCTCCCAATGTATTCTTCACCGTTTCAAAAGTAAATGAAGCCTCTAAATACATCCTAGTTCATCGCAGTGAAACGTCTCCTGGTCCAGAGCCAACATGGAAACCAATCAATATCAGTGTTCGAAGCTTGTAAGCAAAATAATTTAACTAATATTTTAAATGGTAAGATTAAAACATAATAATTAGATGCAATGGGGACCGAGATCGTGGATTGAAAATTGAATGTTTCGAAGAGAAATACAGTGGGTCACACAAGCCATTAGGTTCAGTACTCACTAATCTCAATGGCCTCTTGAATCTTGGAGAGGGGGGTGGAATCAAATTACATCGGCCTGATGGAAAGGTACAATGGAAAGCGAAATAATTTCTGAATAAAAATAATTTAATAGGTACATAAATTATTATACATAATAGGAGACCAGCTCAACATTCCTGGTCCTTGCTTGCAAAGTTTCTCAATTGTTTACTTTTGTGGATTACATTCAAAATGGAACAAAGATCCATTGCTGCTTTGCACTTGACTTTACATGTAAGTTACTTTATTTGTATGCTTTTAAGATAATCGATGTATAACAAAAAAATATTTAATTTTCGTTGCAGCTTCCAATGGAGACGCAAGTGATCCAACTTCTCTTCATTGCTTTTCTGATGGTGCCAGCCATCCTAATCCTTATGAGCAGGCCATTCAGTCGGTTGGTGCTATTATCCAGGACTATGATGATACTAAAATGTTCCCAGTTCTTGGCTTTGGGTACTTTTTGTCGTCAGTTTAACATTACGATTAATTCCTAAAATTGTAAACCATTACAGGGCGAGAGTTCCTCCTAATGGAATCGTGTCTCACAACTTTAACATCACCCTAAACGATTCCCCATATTGCTACGGAATTCCTGGAGTTTTGGAAGCATATAGAAATTGCATTCGACAGATTCAGGTAATATACTAAGATGAAATGCTTTGTAATCTGTTTTTTATGTATGAACATGGAGTAAGATGAACACGTATTTCTTTAATTTTTAGATGTATGGCCCTACGAATTTCAGCCCTATCATAAATCACGTAGCAAGAATGGCTTCTAACAGTCGCAGTGGAGAAGATTACTATGTCTTACTAATCATAACCGACGGGATTATAACTGATATGCCAAACACAAAAGAAGCCATTGTAAATGCAGCTACGCTGCCCCTTTCCATCATTATTGTTGGAGGTGAGAGAATGATACATTTATAACTGAGACAATTTAGCATATTCTTTTTTGTTTCATTTGGCTATCAGTGGGTGGAGCTGATTTTGAGGCCATGGAAGAGTTGGATGGTGATGCAGTTCGTTTGTCATCAAATGGTCGTTTTGCCGAAAGGGATATTGTGCAATTTGTCCCTTATCGTGATGCGCATTCTTGGATGAATTCTACCGTTGGGCCAGGATCAGGGGGTCAATACAGCGGCCAAATGTCACAAGGGCCATACGATCAAGGAGCCTGGAATCAAACCACCATTACAACTCATCGGCTTGCCCAGATTAAACTGGCACAAGAGGTAAGTTATTTTTTCATTAACTGTCTTGTTGCGATCTGGTATACTAAATTTTTTTTTCTTAGGTTCTCCAAGAAATTCCGGATCAGCTTACAAGCTACATGAAAAGCAAGGCAATTCGACCCAAATTTAAAACATACTAGTCTATTTTCTCCACACATTTTTTGAAGCTCTCAAATGTCGTATGTATTTCACGTATTTTACGTTTTAGTTTTGTGAAGCACGAATTATTATGTTTGTTACAATTTTTTTTTCAAATGTATGTACTTAATTTTTTATGGTTAGTTTAGTTTATATTTGATTATATCTTCAGTACAAATGTTTGCCATGACCTTATATGAATGCAATTTTTGGTGCAATTTATATATATATATATTTATTAAGTGATAAAGCTAGTTACTCAACTACCGTATTTCATGAACTTTAAACGCTTTCTCGTGAAACTCTTTGACCTAATCGGACTAGAATTAGCACCTTCTTATGGGCTTTCTTCTTTCAAGTAACGTCAAGTCTGTCACGGCCAAAATATATACTGACCTTAACCTTATATAAATTATTATAACTATTTGGTGCAAAATGCCTTTTACCAATGTTCGCTCATTCCGTGCTCCAATTTCACTTGGACCCATTTCTATGCAAAAATTTTGATTGCCTTTTAACTTTGTCATTTAAGATACGACTGAGATATTATAATATTTAAGTACACCTTTTATAGACCATTGTCAAATAAAGCTCTTTTTTCGTTTTCACCACAATTTTCTGCGATTGGGAATGATTGATTTATTTAATGCGAGGGTTGACACTATAATATAATAAATGGGAGGTTTTCTGGGATAAAATTGCTAATTGAAGCCTCATTTATTGTTCTTGGTTTTTGAAAATTAGAGTTGGAATTGTTAATTATTGGAATGCATCTTTTATGTTTTGGAACTGTCGAATTGCCAAGTCGACAGGTAAATCAAAGTTTATGGATGTGAGCTTGTCTAAAGTCCGAAGAGCGTCCTCAAAACCTAAATACAAAATGAGACAAATATGAGATTATTTGAGGCAAAATGAGACAAACTTTAAATAGTAATTATAGTGCAATTATTGTACCTGTCTTTGTACAATAACTCCATGGTTGATAATACTGCTCCATAATTTCTTGAGTTCTAACTATCAATCGAATCCAAACCACCAATTTCCGACAACTGTTTGCAAATATTATTTATTATATCAGGACGTTAGTGTTGACTTTTGGCAGTTTTAACTTACTTTAAAGCAGCGCAAACAAAGGCCTTGAAATGAGACTCTGGACTTCGTTTGTAGCGACTATGACTAGATATGATGTTATCGATAGTGCTTAGTAAAAGCTGAAAATTAAATTATATAAAAAAAATGTTTTACATGTTTCCCAGATGTGAAATTTATAATTGTCAATCAAACCTGTTTATTTGTGATGGTTGTTGATCCAACAATTTCTAGACCAAAACTTTGTGATAATTTACGAGCAGGTGTTGCATTGTACTTTTCTCCGTTTTTAATTTCATAATACTTTAAAATTAAATCCCAAGCAGTGAGAAAGCCGCTACCCGCACTACTTTTTGCGGAAAAACAATTGGCCAACGCAATTAGACTTTGACTTTGACCAACATGCATGAGACCATGTTCCAATAAATTCCCTAATGCTGTTGACAAATCTTTTCTGACGGCGGCCGTCAAGGCTTGGTTGCAAATTATGGAAGGGGCGTCCTCACAGTCTGAAGTGTAATCACTGTCTGCTGGAAGCTCAGATTGCACGGCCAGGTTATAAATCCTATTAACGGAAACTTCTAAAGCTGCTCGAAGGTCCCTATGGACAAGAACAAATAATTAATGAAAATGCTAATAAATAATGAATTAGTATGTACCACCTACCCCCAATGATTTCCTTTGGGACCTTTTTTCAAAGAGTTCATATGGAAGTGATTATTAGAGCACCCAAACTGAGCAACTGCAAACATTTGGATTAGCGTCAACGCCTTTTTCATCATCAGCACCGTTTTTGTCCTCAACTCTTCTTCATCTTCATCCTCCAAATGATGACCGTTGCATTTGTTGTTGAAACCATTTTCTTCCCCCTCCTCATCCTCTTCTTTTGGGACTGCGAGTTTTTTGCCAGATTTTGATTTTTTTGATAATTTTGAGCTGCAGCTAAAACAATTTGTATCCCCATGCAAATATTGGATGAAGCGTTCAAGATCTAAAATTTGGGTCTTTAGCTGTTCCACCAACTGCTCCTTCATTTTTATTGGGCTGACCAACTAAAGTATGAGTAAAATATTTTAATTGAAACAATTCTTGAAATTCTAGAGAGACGGAGAGAATCGTTTTTGCCTACTTACATCACTAATGGCTTGATCAACTTGAAATCGTAAATCTTCGTCACTAATATGATCCAACTTGTCTACATTAAGGTTTAATTTATCTCGAAGTTGCTCTGTAATAAAAAAAAACGCAGCAAAGTTATTTTTTTAAAAAAAAAAGGTTGTTTAAAATGCCTACCAACAATAAATTTATGTCTTTCTAAAAGAACGCTTTGTGGAAGTCCTGCGTCACCAGTCTCATATGCATAAGACTCCAACTCTTCAAGCTGAGTCTTTAATTGTCCAATCAAGTCCATTTGTTTCTCCTTTTGAAGCTTAATTTTCTCTTTCATATCATCCAGGGGACAGGAGTAGGAGTCATCCCCTGGAACTTTTCTTATATTTGTGACTGCAGAAGGAATTCCACGAAATGTGAAATCTTCCAAGTCTCGCAACAATTGCTCTTTTTCTTCTGCAGGAGCAATGACAACTTGCTGGATTCTAAATTGAACTTGGGCAAAATGTGTTGTAAGGGCCAAAAGGGCTGACGTTAATTCCTCGTGATCTTCCTTCATCTTTGTCATCTCAACTTCATCCCCGATCTCAACCTTAGCCCCTTTTGAACCACTATCAAGAGAAACAACAGTAATTCTTTACATGTCCTTGTTTTTGAGTAATAATAAATTGAGACTCTTACTCAATCCTTGGACTAAATCCCTTTTCAGTGTCCGAGTCATTTGCCCCCAAAGGGGCCCATCTCTCTGGACGGGATTTTGTCCCCTCCCAATCCGTCCACTCTTCATCCAAGTCATCCGTCTCTACCAAACTTTCCCTGCTTAGTGACACTGGCTTCTCATCACATTCTGTGTTCATTACGTCAATTTAGGCACAATTAATTAAGCTAGCCTATTTTTTTCAGGGCACTTTAATGGTACTGGAAGACAACAAATGAGAATACGTATATATAGTTACAAGCAATATATATATACGTAAAGGAGAAAGCGAAAGAAGAAGTTTGTTTTTATTGTCAATGTTCGTTAGTAGTGTGTTATTTTTGAGCAATGTTGTCCAGCGTCCGTTTGGGCGGACTGGAGAAGGGAGAGTGACACTTTTTGGTGAATGGAAGTGTGTGGGAGTTGTTGGGAGCAGATGCTTCTGAGTTGGACGTAAACGAATGGATCGATACCTATTTCTGGTTACGTACGTCGTCAATTTCAACTTGCTCCAATTCAGCCAACAACAGAATCTTCACCACCTTTTTTTCCTTCTGGAGAATTACATTTGTATGCAGCTCAAAAGCAGATTATGCATTAAGCCGTGAAATTAAATTATCTCTTCTGTCAGTTGCACACAACGCTTTCCTATTCCCTTTCCGAAAAAGGAAGCTTGGCCACCGCAAAACCCAAGAGAAAAACCATAAAAGTGACATATCAAGAGTATGACACAGACTTTTGCCAAATTACGCAAACTTGAGTGGTTAGTAAAACCAAAATTTGCAAGTCAATTTATGCAACTAAAAATAAGCATGGCAGTCAAACATCTTTTCACTACATGAGAATTGCTTTCGTAGGTAAACAATAAGTGAAAACATTTTATGCCCCAGAGGAGTACAATAATGAATCCAATTTTTGCTGGATGGGAAATTAGTTTTTGTCCATATGCCTGCTATCGTCATCACAATTGATATATGCAATGTTGGTCCATGAAAACTCTGACAGTCCAAATGATCTTTGGCTTTCCAGATCTCAAAATGCAACAAAGTTTGTTGAACAAACTATTAATGTCTCATCCTATTGATCGTATCCCTAAAAGGTGATTTCTAGCCTACGTGTTATTTACATGATGAAACACAAGGTTACTTTTAGATGTACTCTTACTTACTTATAGGGAAAGGGTAAAGTTGCCCAATTCACACAAATGGACTTTCTCCTCTTTCTGGAAACAGTTAATTTCATTCCATTAACTTAGTAGTCAATTTTAGCTTTTACATGAATCGTGGAAGACGAAGGGCAGTGTGTAGCATATCTTCGGAAATCAAAAGACTTCACATGTCCTTACTTATAATTCTACTTTTTATATTCCTCGTCATCCAATTCGTCTCCCAAGGATCCCTCATTTATGGTAACAATTCATTATTTTTTTGATATCTGTAGTAAAGCTTTGTCCATGACAGTCCATGTCATCATAAAGCACAGAGAGAGTCAGAGTAATTATTAGCTTGCATGTTGGCTTTGAGACATTGAGACATTTTTGAGCTGTTGAACTTGTGCCAAGTTTTAACATTTTCCATTAAAACGGGACCGGGTTCACTTTCTCCACGTTGCTTATCTGTATGTATATATATATTGTAGAGAATGGCTTGCAAAGACTGCGCCCTAATTGACCTCAACAGTCCACCGCCGCCAGGCTTCCAAAAACACAGAAACAAGGGCTTGATCGTGGCCGGAGTCATTGGTAAAATAATCACACAAAAAAAACAAGCTAATCCATTTATTTATAATATCCTTTAACATTAGTAGTGCACTCATTAGATTTGATTCATTTTTGATCAATCATTTTTTGACTATTTTGCATTTTGGCTTTAGGGGGAGGAGCGGTCCTGCTGAGTGCCATATGTCTTCCATTTGTGACACCGGCACTGAGGAAAGTTTGTCTTCCCTATGTGCCTGCCACCACAGCCCAAGTTAACAATGTCATATCCATTCTTCGGGGTCGAAAGGGCACTCTTATAGACTTGGGAAGTGGAGATGGGAGAATTGTAAAATCTAACTACAAGAGTAATATTTTGCAACTATTATATGGAGTTGATTTTGTTAGGTGATAGAAGCTGCAAAGAAGGGCTTTGTAGCGTCAGGAGTCGAATTAAATCCTTGGCTAGTTCTATATTCCAAAGTACAAGCTCTTCGACTGGGTCTAACTTCCAAAACCAGCTTTAAACGGAAGGATATTTGGAAGACGCCATTAGGCCCTTATGACAATGTAGTTATTTTCGGAGTTGATACAATGGTAAAATCATATTTAGAAAATAAGGCATCAAGAAAACAATTTCAACTCTTTTTGTTTTGCAGATGAAGGATCTTGAAGTTAAATGTGGGAGCGAGTTGTCAGCACAAAGTGTTGTTGTGGCCTGCAGATTTCCATTCCCAAACAGAATCCCAAATAAAGTTGTTGGAGAAGGAATTGACTCTGTGTGGTTATATGACAATTCAAAACCTCTTTATGAGCAAGACGCATCTTGTAAAAACCTCAATATTTCTAATAATAATGGCAACTAGAAATCTCATAGATTTATTTGTAGAGAAACATTCTATTTGTTATCAAAGCCACACTCTGGATAGATAGAATTTGAAATGTGATCTCAAACAGACTAGTACTCGCTGAATTATAATAAAAAATATTTATCATTAACCGGATCTTTTCCCTATTGATTTAAGCTTTTGTTCTAAATATTGAACTCTACGAATTAATTTTTCTGAAGAACTAAATTCTGTGAAAGGGACACTTAAGACACTAAATCCTTCGTTTTCCAGTAGCCTCCGGTTCAGCATTGTCTGACCTGTGGCATTTGTATATCCTAAAGTGTGGGATTGATATCCTTCAATAACAATAGCCACAGGGATAGCTTTGCTTTTATTTTTTCCAGCATCCGTATTAGGAATTGGTTCCAGTTTGGCATTTAGCAGACAAATGGCATCTGCATATAAACAAAAAATAGTCTATTTTATGAGTTTCGTTAGTTTTAAAAGAATCAAACTTACCTACAAATACACCACAACTTAATTTTTTGTCCAGTGTTAGATATTTTTCAGGAGGAAGAAAACTACTGAGTGTTTCCAATGCCACAGCAAATAATTTTCCGTCACCAGTTTTCAGTTCAGAGACCCAATTGGACACTAGGTCCTCATTTAATAATGGCCCTTTGTATCCCCCTTTCTTTTCTAAATGGTTGGCCACAGCATTTATGTTTAAAAGTTTTATCTTGGTTTTCGAGCATTTAACTCCAAGTTTATCTATGTTAAGAAAGTTAAGTTTATTAATTTTACAAAATTTGCAAAATAGTATTAAAGTTAACATACCAATAGTAGCAATAGCTTCAGGAGAAAGTGCAGAAGCCAACAAGTCATCTGAATGATTGTTTAAGACCAAAAACGAATGAACAATGTTAACCCATTCCATTGGACTGGATGACGTCTTTTGAGACAAAACTTGTTTCGCTTTGGTACAAAATTCTTTTGTATTTGAAGACTGGTAATTTACTACTGCGCTAGTCAATAACCAAGCAGCATAATCAAAAGGCCTCAATTTGGACAAGTTTGCCATTAACCATTCATCCACAATATGCAGTAGTCCTAGATTAAGAATTGAATAAATACAGTAATATTATATTAATACAATAAATAAATTAAACAAACCTTTGTGTTTGTATCTCATTTGTCCTAAGCTTGTAACTAACGAACTTATTAAAGCTGGATTTCCTACGGATGGCGATGGTATTTCTGGACAGAGATTATTAAATATTTTTTCCATCAACACCTTATCCCCAAAAGTGAGCTCATTTAATGCGTAAACCAATTCTATGAGATCTTTTGCATTGGTTGAATCTGATCCTTTTGCAAAATGAAAAGACAAAGCTCTCAGCAGTGGAGTTGGACGACGCTTTTGATTAGCTAAAGTTACAAAAAGCTGTAACAAAAAACGCAGTATAAAATACAAATTTTTATCAAATATACATATATATATATATATATATAT
>JAQIXN010001443.1:0-18335 GCA_034698145.1 Proisotoma minuta
TAAAATGATAATTTAAAAAATTCAGGAATTTTCGGTGGACGCATTGACATAGTCTATAAAAAGTTACTCAATAACAAAAAAAAAGTTTATAAATAAATACTTACGCTCCACGAGATTTAATAGAAATTTGATCTGACTGAAAAAAATGGGTGTAGTTGTTATTATCAAAGGTGTAGTCGTAATCCAAGCCGTGACATCCGATGGGGTTGTCAAGGAAAAACATTGAATATTGTGGATAGAGGCTTGATATTTGTTTCAAGCATAGTAAAGTGAAAAAAGCTAGGATTGTAACTCTTGGAAACATTTTCCTTTTTATAAAAAAATGTAAGTGGAATTTGGCCAAAGTAATGATATGAAATGCACAAACAAGCTGGAAAGTGGGGAAAATTATTATATAAAAGTGATAATAATGAATCATTGGATTGCTACGACAAAAACAGAGATAAGAACTTACATGTGTTACTGATGACGGGCGAAAAGATTGCAAATAAGAACAGATAACGAATTTTAACCAGTTTTATAACATTGCACAACAGCTGCATCATTTCCTGAACAAGTGACAATACAATTTAATTAAACAAGCGTGCGTTATAGCTCATCTCTCGATGATAAGCCTAATCTTAATTGATTTGCAGTGATACATTTTGTACACGGCATAAATTTAGGAGGTTTTGTAAAAACATTGCTCATTGTCACCATTTGAGTAAGTTTAATTTAATTTCCCCAACATAAGGGGCACTTCCCTTCAAAAAATGGAAAACATCCTATTTCTCATAATGACGTTTGTATTTGTATCTGTTCTTGGTCAAAAACATCAGTTACCATACGTAGAGTTCCACAGAGATCCGAGCTGCACAGATTTAATAGATATTCGAAATGACACAGATTTAAGAATTGGAAGCATCCCAGAATTATCGAATGCTATAGCGGTTAAAATTAATGGACTGTAAGTGCCCTTTTTAAATCTTTTATAAAAAATCTCTAAATATTTATTTTGCCATGTTGCTAGTTGGCGAGTTCATTTGCGTAATTTAAACGATGACAGCAGATCTGAATTAAACACTGGTCTATGGGAAGATCAATGTATACTTGCTGTATTTCCATACAGCTTGTTTTCAGCCATAGAACGTTTTAGTCCAAGGGATTCAAACATTCCAGAAATTGCTTTTTATACAGAAAACATTTTCAACGGCCCTAAATTTGCTTCAGTGGAAAATGAAACGGGGTTGGAGCTTCCAAGGGTCATTATGGCTTTGTCCTACCACGTCAGTGGGCAAAGCTGGACAGCATATTCAGACAAAAATTTCACAGGAACAAAAACATGCTTGAAATCCAACATAACTGACTTTCAAATGGGTTATTCAATGAGGTCGAAAATAATAGTAGGATCCGTTAAAATTGGATGCGAGGGTGAAGGCCAAAATGACAATGCGGGGGGAAATAATAAATTTTCTATAATTTGTATCATTCTAGCAATGTTTTCAAAAAGTGTAATGTAGAATAAATAAAATATATTTAAAATTTTCTTTGAAAATTAACAAGTTTTCGATTTTTATTATTTTTCTGATAAAACTCAGATTTACATTTTTAAATTCCCATAACGGAAACACGTTTTTTTATTTTACTTTACTCTATATCTTATCTCAGCCCTTGCAGTCTATCAAAAATTGATGACGCCTGGCCTGACATAAGATATAGAGTAAAGGGAGGTTTGGATTTTTTTAGATTTTCGGAGAACACAAACAACTTTAACAAAATATTCCATTTCAGCAAAAAAACATTTGAGGTAATTAATTATTGAGGTACATTTATATCTTGTATGTTATTACTTTGTGAAAATATCTGCATGGGTGAGGTTTGTGGTTATTAAGAGCTTAACGTTTCGAGATGAAATTTGAGATTTTGTTTACATAGAAAATTTCTGAGATTTTTCAGTTTCATGTGTGAGTTTTGTTTGAAGTTCTAACATTCGACAATAGGAATTATGAGAGGTTGAACTTCCTGTTTTTTCCAAAGTCGATGAAAAACTATTTGACCTAGACCTAACGCTAGAATCACCACAATAAAAAATAGTAAAACTACTGGAGACTCATTCTCAGCTTGCCCCTCTGGCTCAAACAGGTATTCGTAATGCTTAAGCTTGGTAAAAACTATGGGACGTTGAGTTTGTCCGTTACCAACATATTCTAGGCCATAAGATAGTGTTCCAATCACATTGCCCCCACAAACGAGAGGACTTCCAGAGAAGCCTTTGAAGATAGTATTAGAACTGTCCACGGCACATGTTTGACTACTTTCTTCAATGTTAACTGTATGGTTATGAAGTTTGAAGACTTTTGCACAATTGTGGCTTGTAACCCTTTCAACGGCCACTGACAATAGCTTTTTACCGTCAAAATAATGTACAAAACATCCAATATCTTCGTTAGCATAGCGGATAAACTCTATATTTCCCAAAGGTTCGCTGATTTGCATGAGGACAAAGTCGTTTATCATACGCTTGCTAAAAAAGTGTCAAATGAAACATAAACAATAAATATTAAAATAAGTATTGAGTCTGTTTAGTGCTCATATTTAAACTAACCGGTCAAAGTTGGCAATATAAGTTGGCACAATACTTCTTTTCGTGTATATTTGATCTTCTGACGTATAGATTGTCACAATAATATTACGAAAGAGCTTGCCATCTTCAGATAACACGCAATGAGCAGCCGTTGCAATTTTGGTCTTTGAACCAGAGACAAAAAACCCTGAGCAGTGTTCAGAGATGTCAACCACTGGGTGGAGTTGAATGGGGACAATGGATGACGCTGAGTTATGAATAATTTTTGCCAAACCTCCTGGGATGTAGCCTGATAAAATTTAAAAAATACTATATTGAAATATTAATGGAAAATTTTAAGCTTACCAATTAATAGGGAACACAAAAACAAGGCTAGAAAAACACTCTTCATTTTTAGCCAAAAACATACAAACTATTAAACTTAAAAGAACTAAAAAAAATAAACAGCAGCCTGATAAATATAGTAAAGAAAACCAATAAATTTGCCAATTGAGTGAAGAGTTTTCAGTGTTCCATTCTTTTATACGTGAAAGTTCAAACAACTGGCAAACATAACAGATAAGTACTTATCACTCATTCACATCCGCATCCTTGTTACATTTTGCTTCCTACGTTGAGATAAACACGGAAGCAGAAAGTTGTATAATTTTCAGTTTTTTTTATTTACTATGCAAATTTAAATAATTTGTAGGTTGTACCAAAAAACACTGATACAAACTTCCGCAAAAGTATCGTGACTGTGTGACTGTTTTTCCAATCGTGACTGTGTTTATTATACTTTAAAATTTTTAATGTTATCATGAGTTACAATGACGTCTCTATTATGAATATCTTCCAACGTTTCTCCCGTAGTGTCTCTGACGATCAAATAACATACTAAAGATCCGACAAGACAAATGGTTCCAAAAAGGAAAAAAGTCCCTCCACTACCAGACCCAAGTAAAATTGTAATATCGTGAAAAAAATAAAGCTGAAAGAATCCTAGAACTCTATAAAATCCTGTGATAATTGCAACAGATAGTCCTGGTCTTTTTGGACTGACTAACTCTCCCATTAAAAGCCATGGACATGGTCCAATTCCAACAGCATAACCAAGTTCATACAATACCAGACAAACAATGGAAATCAATTCAAAGTTTTCTTCTCCTTGCCCAATCTTAAGAAATGTGACAGTGCCCAATGTGAGAAGACTTGTGCTCATGACGAGTTCGGAAAACAAGAGAAGTGGCTTTCGACCCAAATTGTCCACATAGAAAACAGGGATAAATGACGCAATCTAAACATACAAAAAATGAATAAGAAATATGTTTTTGGAAGTTTTAAACAAAGTGCCTTACAAACTGCGCCGCATTTATAGCTGTTAGAACATAGAGATCACTAGCATATGTTGACGAGGAAGCGTCATTTCCATCATGTGGCCTTAAGCCCGATAAGCCATAGGCCAAAATTGGGTAATTACCAGAAAACTGATGAAAAAACATGAGAACACATCCGACAAGGATTGGTTTAAGCACAGGAATCTCAAACACGATTTTCCACCCACAACGATCATTGTCTTGCCGATCAATAGCTGCGCTTTCAGAAACCTACATATCTCATAACAATTTAAGAACAGTCCTTTAGGATTCATATTACAAAATTTACCAATAAAAGTTCATCTCGAATTTTATCTTGTGGTGAAGATGGCTGAAACCACTGCAAACTCCGCTGAGCTTCTTCTATATTCCCTTTGTCAATTAGAAAGCGAGGATTCTGGGCAGTACATTAAAAGTATTTGGGCAACAAGCGGAATAATGCCACAAACAATGGCTTGCATTCGCCACGGGGTGAAAATGCCAACTATGTTTCTAAAAAATAAAGTAAAATTTAACAATCACGGTTGCATAACAAAACCAATGCAATCGCATAGAAATTACATAAATAGCATTCCAGCTGCAATCATTGTGTCAAATGAGCACACAAGCCTCCCTCGTACTTCTGGACTGGATATTTCAGCCACGTATAATGGGGCTGATGAGCCATAGCTTGCAGAACACACTCCTTTATATAGTTAATTCAATTTATTAGACGGCACAAATCATAAAGTTCAAGTTCACCTGTTAAAAATCGCCCCAGATAAACAAGTCTAATGTCGTCAGAAAGGGCAATGATAAACCATGCGGCTACACAAGGGATATTTGTGACCATCATTGTAAACTTCCTTCCATAGTTTTCTATTCCGTATCCACTCAACGGACTCGACACGATGCATCCAAGAAAGAGTACTGCCGTGAGAAATGACTCCTGATTGGAAGAGAGGGAGGAGTAGGCCCCTCCCACTTCTTCCTTCATCGAGGGCAGAGCAGAAGCTGTGAATGACCAGGCAGAGCCAAAAGCCCATGCTCCCATATTTGCTAACCAAAGAAACAATCATTTCAATTTTATTTGAAATGCTACTTATATACATATATTTCTACAGATGAAATTTCTTACCAGCAAAAGAAGCAAATATTTGCCTCCTATATCCATAAAATACATGGAAGTTTTTTTTGGCGTTATCAAACATATTTGAAGTCAAAATGGGTGATACGAATTTGTTTAAATGTTTATGAGAATTTATAACGTCGGTAACGTCTATTACCGGATGATCTACCAAGAATTGTTATTTTTCTGTAAGCTTGATTAAAAATCTTCATGATGTTTAACATGACAAATGATGTAAAGCAAACATCTATACAATTTAATTCGTAGAAGGTTGAATAAAATTAAGTCAACTATAGTTCATGTATTCACTGAACTTTGATTCTTACGAAAGCACAAAAATAGATCCAATTCGCTTAAAATATTGCCGGATGTTTTAATGAAAATTCATTGACACTCATACAATTAAATGCACAAACGTTTTCAATTTCAAATAAATTCAAATAATTGTTGCAACGTGTGGACTTTATGTAATTATAATTTTTCGGAGAACCAGCACTTCCAGATTTTAATTAAAATAATAAAAGATATACATATTATGATATTTAAGTTTAACACACGAATAGCTTCATGAGCTGTTTTTGAATAAAAAATTTGTATAAAATCCCATCATTCCAACTTTGCTATATCATATTGCAACATTTATTACCCTTGTTTTTACATAAAATGGAGAAAATTTTCAAAATTAGAATTTTTAGCTTAGCAATTGCATTTTTGCTCCAAGTCTCTAATTCCCATGCACAAACCCCAGAAGATGTTATTAGACACCTTGAGATAAATGAAAATTATAAAGTCTCATGGAGAGTAAAGGATGACACTATTGACACTCAATCCATTATCTTCGATATCAAAGTCAAGACAAATGGCTACATTGGCTTTGGAATCTCGTTAAATGGAGCAATGAACGGAGCCGATTTTGTTATTTCAAGTGTTGATGAACTTGGAGAAATTAGCATTGAGGTAATTAAACAATACTTTTTCTATTACATAATTAGACGTTTTAAATGACTAAATAATTGAATGTAGGACCGTTACGGAATAGGAAACCAAATGCCGGTGCTCGATTCTAAACAGGATTGGACGCTATTGCGAGCAGCAAGAAATGAATCTTGGACAACACTTCAAATCTCAAGACTTTTAAATACTGGAGATGACAAAGAAGATTTAGATATAACGATGGATACCCTTCGATTAATTTGGGCTTATGGGGATAATAAACAAAAGCAGCTATCCTATCATGATTTCAACCGAAGAGGATTTGTCTCTGTCAATTTCCTAGACCCTGGTGTGGAAACGCCAAGTGACGATGAGTTGCAGAAAGTTTACGATGTATTCAAAACACAGAAAACAGTTCATGTCTCTTCCAATGATACTGTCTATCGATGCTCATTCTTTAAAGGGCCAAAGTTGCCAAGAAAGCATCATATTGTTGGGGTAAGCTGAGAAAAAAAACAACAACAAGTAACAATGCACAATGTGTTTTAAAAGAAATGTTATTCATGTTGCAGTTTGGAATGTTTATTGACAGTCCTCAGGCAAAGAAACACTTGCATCACGCAGATCTTTACAGATGTACTGCTCCCCCAGGAAAAAATCCAGACGAGTTTTTCGCGCCATATTTGGGAGATGGATATGATTGCAATTATTCTGAAGAACCCTTCCCTTACGAACGATGTGGACAATTTGAATTCCAATGGACGCTAGGGGGCGGGGTACAACAGGCTAACAAGTGTAATTTGTAAAAAGTTATTACCTATAGTCTTTTCATTTAGATCACTTTGTTTCCTGAAAATTTGGGAATGCCAATTGGATCTGACGACGGCTCATTTGAATATTTTATGACCGAGGTTCACTTTGACAACCCACAAAAACGATCGGATCTTGTTATCAAAGCTGGGTTTAATATTTACCATACTTCGGATCTTAGGTAATTAAAGCAAGTCTTTGTTTAATTTAATGATATTGATCACGTGATATTGATATTGAAACGTGTTGAAACATATTTTTAGGGAACAAGAGGTTGGTCAACTTCAATTGGGTTTCATGACAAATCAAACGTATAGTTTGAGCATTCCTCCAAATTCTACAAACTTTGTTGTCAGTTCACATTGCCCCATGGACTGTACTTCAAATCTACCTCAAGACGGCATCAACGTTTTTACTTATCTCTTGCATTCTCATTTATCAGGTAAGTTTTCCCGAAATGCCTGTTTTTCGAATTTAAAGAATAATCATTCTGTTAAGTAAAAATCGTTAATTATTCCAGGTCGCAAACTTAAAATGCGTCACTTTCGAGATGGCATCGAACTTCCACCATTAAAAGATGAACATTTTGATTTTAATTATCAAAACAACAGAAGACTTCGATCCCCACTCAAAATCCTCCCAAAAGACCATTTAGTAATTGAGTGCACTTACTCATCCACATGGAAAAAGGGATTGGTCACTTTGGGGGGTCGATCCGCGAGGGAAGAAATGTGCCAAGGTAAATAAGGATTATGGTCATTAATTAAATAAGGTAATTATTACAATTATTAAATAAGGTTTTCTTCTCTACTATCCAAGGATAGAAGAAATCAATTCTTGTGGAAGTTACCACAAACATGAAGAAATCCTTCAATTTTTCCAACTCTCCTCTGCCTCTCAATATCAAGGAGAAATTGATGCAACTGTCGAATCTCCTGCCCAATACGAGGGATGGAAATATAGCAAAATTGTCGAAAATGAAATTATATGGACGCCACAACTTAGGCAAAAATATCAAGATCTTGTCATGTATGGGGAACAACAAGCATATTGCATTCCCATCGAATACCATAATCAGTCCTTTGTCATGACTAAATACCCCCCGCATCATAATCATGATGAACCTTGGGAAGAACCCAAATCTTTTTGGACATATAAGATGAGCATTGTTGTCTATGTGTCTGCAGCAGTCTTTGTATTTCTATTTGCGCTTGTTGGATTTTCAAAGTTTTATAGGTCATTGACCAGTCATGACGACAAAAAAGTTTTTGAACCAGAAAATAAATGATTTGTTTGTTTTATTTATTTATTGATGTATTTATACAATACGGATTTATATATAAATCATTGATGCATGTATACTTGCATCAATAAATTACGGTTAGTTGTTTATAAAATTACAAACAGGATGTCCAGTATTTGATAAAGTGAATCCAAAACAGGATACAAGTGAAATAAAGTCATTGCTCATATCAAACCACTTGAAATGGCGACGGTCTGCGAATAAAAAGAAGATAAGAAGATTTGTGTTTTATTTAGTTACTATTTCACCATCGTCATTTTTGGATGTGAAAAATATAACTGTAAAAATGGAAATTTTCAAAAGTAAGTTGCCTAAAATAATTTTACACTACAAGTCTTTAATTTGAGCACAAATTATTATTTATTGTTGTATAGTTACACAAAGTGATGTATCTGGGATAGCTAAGATTCTGGAAATAGATCCTGAAGTTGCTCAGAATTATGACAAATTTGTAGATAATCTAATTGGCCCAGGCGCGTTTCTATTCAAAGAACAAAATAACAACCGTAAAATTTTAAATGGATCCCTTTACAGCGTATTGGTATCACCAACACAAAAATTTATTTCTTCAAATGGCAAAAAAGCTACGATCCAATCTTTTATGGCTGCCTTGCAATATGCAGAATTGGAGGATGCAAAATCCAAAATTAACGATTGGTGGAAGGTTACCAAAGGAGTTGAACCCTTCAATGAAGACACTTGGAAAGAAATTAAGGTCGGAGAAACTGGAATTACCTACGAAAGCTTGTTTGGTTCCAGAATGGGGGATGACGTGAAAGAAATTTTCTTGCAAGATACTTATATGAGGACACCAAACCAGGTTAATTTTATGCTAAAGTTGTGATATAAAATGTAAAATAAAACGATTTTGCAGATTGCGAATTTCAAAGAGTTTGTCAAAACTGCAGTGAGATTATGTCCAAATTTGAACACTATAACGCTTCGTTCTTTAGCAGAAAATGGGGCTGTCAAAAGCCAGATGGAACAAATGATTCGATCTTTGTCAGTTGCTTATGGTCAAAGGATTAATTTCCATCTTGATTCAGTCGCCGATGAGAAGGGTTGGAAGGGTAAACAACTCATCCACGACCGTTTCGTGAAGTAAGCTACTGTTATAACTTAACCATGACAGTACAATTATTATAATTGAAAAACATTTCCCTAATTAGATTTGGAGATAAATGGCGAGTATTTTTGGGAAAAGGTTTGGATATATATGTAGATAATGGGGAGTCTGACTACTCAAAAAAGCAATGTGTGGCTACAACAGTAATTAGTGTCTACCAATAACTATATAGTTACGGTTTTTATTTAATTTACAAACATTTATTGTACAATGTAACGTCAAAATAAAATTGTTCTAAAAACAAAAATGCCAACAAACAATCTCAAGTTTGCATTAATTAAGAAACCACTGGAAGTTTCACATCCATATTTTATCGACATGACTTTAATGCTTTGATTCCCTTCAAATTGGAGTCCGTCATCAAACTGTGATTCATCTTTTCCTTTGAAACATTTGCATACACCTGTGAAATCCAAATCCGTGCAGATGTTCCATTCATCTCCTTTGTAGTAACGAATTTGAATCATGTTTACTGGTTCTGGGAGCACTAATTCTGTTCCCCAAAATTCTAAGGATTGCGTATCACTTGAAATTTTGTCTTGCATCCACAAACCATCGCTATCAGCCACAATTTGAAGGGTTAACATAATATATGGAATTTCTGTGTCATTTAGCTCAGCGCTGTCCTTTTCCCCAATGTAATTAAGATTTAGACGCTCTTTTGGAGTTTCTGAGAAAGAAATTAAAGCAATAACGAAAAAATTAAAATTATTATGTAAATTAAAACTTTATGAATACCCGAATACTGTTCTTCCGCATAATTAATGTTTTCTCTGTAAACTGTGGCACTCGAATTTAATGGATTTTGAAACAGCATTTCATTTCCTGTGCAACCCTTTTTTATGGAACCGACTCTCAAATCCACATCCAAACCCACGGAGAGGAGACCCTTCACTTTGTCAACTTCTTCATTGGGTTGGTAATCCTGGGGCAGTGTGAGACACGTTTCTCTTCCATTAAACCCCACTTCTGAAAATAGCGTCCAATTGTGAAATCCTGAGAAGCCAAAAGCTGCAAAGTTTTTTGGTTCGGGCAAAGAAAGTTGTTGTCCATCCAAAAACAACTCTTTTTGAAATAAATCTCCCTCTTTGGTAAACAGGGAGATGGCGGGGATTGTGATGTTGGCATGCGACATGTGACGAATTGATCGAATTTGTAATCTCGTAGATATTGCATCATCTAAATTAATGAGGGGGAGTTCTTTGCAAACTCCTGTTGATTTATTGCTAAACGATCGAGGAGTTTTGACGAGTCCATAATATGAACTGCTTAGTCCAAAATTAGGCTCGGAATAAAATAACCAACTGGAAAGTACAAATTTTATTTTGGTTAACTAAAAAACAAATCACTCACATTCCTTGTTGCTTACTGCACCATAAGTTGAATTCAGAGATATTTGTTTGAAAAATATTTTTTATATTTCCGGTAAAACTTTTACTACCTACTGCAACGTTTACATATTTGAAGAAAGTTAACGTTTGCTCGTTTGTATTCTCAAGAGATGAGACTGACGAAAAAGCAATGGCTAAAACACAATTCAAAATTTTGAAAAACATTTTTGTAAAAAAATGTTGGGGTTTGTATATGAAAGGTGGAATGCAAAAAGTGAATGATGAAAATGCGGAAAAGAGACGAGAGAATGGTGCAGAAAATAATTTGCAAACCAAATTCATTTAATTTACGTTATACTGAGAAACCCAAAATGGGATTAATAACTTATACAAAACAGCTTATATAAATATCTACTCATTTGCAGATTGAAATAATTGAAACAAATAAGATGCTATTGCTATGATGCGAAATGTAGTCAAAATAAGTACGTTCAGCAATTTAAAATGTTTTATAATTCAACTTCTTTATTATGGGACAAAGCAACATATCCTGAATGCTTTGTCCGTCCGTCCGTCTGTCTTTTGAATGCGCGGTTGTGATATCGTTCAAAAGGTCTCAGCAAGTGAAGCTCAATGAATGTTTGACCTTTGGCGGGTTATGATCGAGGGAAGCGGTGAAATTGACATTTTGGATGTTGCTCGAAATGTAGATGATGTGGGGAATTGGTCTGCAATCAAATCTTCGTGTGGTCGTTTAAACGGGGCAGTTTGAGATTCGTCGAAAAAGTTGTGAAATCTTATTTAGATCATAAAACTACTATTGTTTCTTTACATCTTTACATGCATTTCCAACGGTTTATTCATGTCAATTCTGACATATTATTGTTATGCCTATTCTGCAATTCTCGAGGGTTTCTTTTTTCAACAAAGCCTTACTTTGCACATTACAATAATCTAAAAATCTATTGAGTGAATATCAATCGAGTATAATAAATTGCCATATGTAAAAAATGAAAATTTTAATAATTCTCGGATTTATTTTGAGTGTTCGGGGTTGTAAGATTAATTCATCATGTGAAAACTGTGTTTCAAATCCAAATTATGAGCACGTTATTTTAACCAACGACGAAAAGATGTGCGTTCATAAAAACCAACAACATTCGGTTGGTAGTGTCAAGTTTGTTCAAAGGTCAATTTTATCTTGTCGTCGTATGATTGGATGCGATGGTATATAGAATTATATATGTTTAAGAATGAGAAATTGTAAAATTTTATTTTAAAAACTAGAAAAATCAACGCGTCCAAAAAGTTCAAATGTGGAACTGAACATTGATTCACAAAATGAAATTAGAAAACCGAAGAATTGGAATTTGCAATCGAAACAAAGTAAACGAGTCTTTCTACTTTGCATTATAATAGTTATACATTATAAATTTTGGTCTCAGTTTATAGCCACTTGAAACTTTTACAATTTAAAGATTAACGAATTTAATTATTATTAATGATCATTTATTATTCATTAAGTGCCCATAAACGAAACTATTATTAATTAATTATCAATTAGTTCAACTGATATACTAGAGTAGATCCTAGATTACCATTTTATTTAGAATTAGCAGATGTGACCTACAAATGAATCTTCCATACCTTCACCTCAACCTTCCACAAAAGACATTATCCTTGATAAGCCAACAGAGCAAGCTCAACAACCAAAAAGCATTTAAGAACAGAGTGTGTATTATCTTAATTTAACGTCATTTTTTTGTTATGTAACAGGTTTCATATCTAATATATATTTATTAATAGTAGTGCGGTAAACAAGCCTAATTAGACGACTATCATAAAACTAAATTAAACTATAAAAATGCATTGACTGCGTCACCAGATAACATAGTCGAAGTTGCATAAAAACACGAGAAAATTAATATTTTTATACATAGCCATGTCGATTTCAAAGCTTGTTTTCCTCCTTCTTTCAGGGGCACTTGGTGCAGTGCACTCCAACCCCATAACCCCTGACTCATCCGTCCTCGTCACAATTCCTGACCTTGGACGGATTCAGGGCCAGAGGAATAGAACTGCAGCCACAACACTTGGACTATCCAGAGATTTCTACAGTTTCACTGGGATCCCTTATGGTAAAATTCCTCAAAGATTCTCTCCTGCTGTTGCAGTGGACAAACTGACAGAGGATGGCAGCATTTTTGATGGAACCCAAAAGCAGTTGGCGTGTTGGCAAGTGGCATCTCCTTTGCAACCAGGTCCTTTTACAGAAGATTGCCTTTCTTTGAATGTCTTTACTCCAAAGGTTTGTTAGAATTAACATCCAAACAAAAATATTTATTTATTTGCCTATTTTTTTTTAAAAAAAAAGGTAAAAGGGGGAAAGCTTCTTCCAGTAATGTAAGCATCCAGTAATAATAATAAGTATCCAGTAATAAGCTTCTTCTTCTAGCTTTTTTATTCACGGCGGCTCATATATTCGGTGGTCTGGAAACATGTTTGATGGACGAAGATTGTTAAACAAGGATTGTGTATTGGTTTCCATCAATTATCGGCTAAACATTTTTGGTAGATCTCAAACTCTTAATTAATTACTATTTTATTTATTTATATACTACATATATGCACGTGTGCTCATGTTTATTTCAGGACTTTTCTCTACAACAAATGATCTCGCTCCTGGCAATTTGCCTCTTTATGATCAGATTCTGGCGTTACAATGGGTTAATAAATATATTTCCAATTTTGGAGGTGACCCTTCAAAAGTTACGATTGCTGGTCAAAGTGCTGGAGGTGCGAGCGTGACGTATCTTTTGGACAGTCCAATGGCCGAAGGCTTGTTTCATGGAGCAATAAGTTCAAGTGGTAATTCTATTGCAAACTCGTGTCTGCAATTAGTTATAAATATCACTTGTAAACTTTGTAGAGTCGGCATATTTTAAATAATTTTATTGCATAGGGGATAATCTGGCAGGATGGGCAATTTATGGTAATCCACTCCAAAATAGTTTGAGTGGGGCAAGTTTTTTGGGATGTTATAATGCCACAAATCCAACTGATCTTGAGAGCGTCCTTCAATGCATGAGACAACTTCCCCCACAAAACTTGTTGGCTGCCACAGCATCAGCATTTTATGTAAGAGTTGAAATATTACATTTATGACGAATTAATACAGAATTATTATGAAATCTCAGAGTGCCCCTTCAGTTCAGTCTTATCCCCTTCAATCGATCCCTAAAGTCGTTCCAACCAGTCCTACCGCATCTCTGAGCAGTCCTAACCGATTTCCAGTGCCTTTGATGATCGGGGCTAATAAACAGGATGGAAGCTTTTTATTAAGTCGTATCTATTCAGGTTATTTGGTTCCAACGGGACTAATCAATAATCCTGACTACTTGAAACATCAATTCTTGACTGATTTATTAACGGGAACTAGTTTTGGGATGACGGATTTGCCAATTGGCATGTTGGACTCGTTGGTGGATGGATATTTAGGAAAGACTAAAAATTCTGGGAATTTTGATACTATGGCTCCAGGAATGGTTGATGTATATATCAGACTAGTTTTTTAATGTCTATTTTTGTATTAATTTGTTTTTTGTTTTAGATTTTCACAGCATTCTATTTCAAAGCACCTTCCGTTAAAACAGCTAAAGCGCAATCCAAATTTGCGGATACATTTTTATACTCATTTGAGTATTATGGGTAAACTATTATTTAACTTGAGAAATACATTCCTAGGCGTAGAGCTCTTAAACTTTTCCATCATAAAGAGAAGGTCAGTTGGTCATTATATTGGCAAGTCACAAGTGTCTATGAGTGAAGGGGGGTGTAACTTTGAGCTTTTAACTTTTTGGCAAACTTCAAAGGCCCATGCCCATAAATCTGTCAAATCTCATTTTACCCCATAGGTAAAAGTGTCATGTTGAAGGTCATAATGTGGAGAGTACGGTAGTTTAAGTTTAAAAGGTCAGAGATCACTTAAAATATTTTTGCCGCATTCAGAAAAATTGTGAAACTTAAGATATTTTTAAACTAATAAAAAAAATCAAATATCTTAAGTGATCTCTGACCTTTTAAACTTAAACTACCGTACTCTCCACAATATGACCTTCAAAATGACACTTTTACCTATGGGGTAAAATGAGATTTGACAGAGTTATGGGCTTTTGAAGTTTGCCAAAAAGTTAAAAGCTCAAAGCTACACCCCCCGTCACTCATAGACACTTGTGACTTGCCAATATAATGACCAACTGACCTTCTCTTTATGATGGAAAAGTTTGGGAGCTCTACCCCAATCTCACCTAGGGATGTCTTCTCTTTAGCCATGACAGGCTACAAATAAATATAAAATTCATTGTCCTAGAGAGCAAACATTTTACCCATTCACGGGAGGCGTGCCTGAGGTCCCACGGGGGGTCTCCCACGTAGACGATTTGGCCTACATATTTTACTTTGCAGAGTACACTTCTTTTCAAGACAAGATAATGAGTGGCATGATGGTAGACTTTTACTTCAATATGGCATCAACTGGGTAAAATATGGTTAAATGTCATTTTTTTTAAACCTATTTTATGAAATTATATTTCTAGAAATCCAAACGGACAGCTTGTCAAATGGCCCAAGTATAGCGAAAGTACGGGAAGCTTTTTGAAAATTAATGCCATCCCGACAACAGGAACTGATTGGGTTGGCTCCTGGTTTCATACTTATGGATTGAATATTATGACTTGATGTTGGTTTTGTTTAAATTGGAAGACAAATCGAACAAATATTATTTACTAAACTTAACATTGGATTAAACATTTATTGCAAGCAGTTTAATGGCATTAATATTAGATTTCTTGATAGCCTTTTAATCCGTTGAGAACTCCCTCCACGAAAATAAGTCTGCTATTAATATTTCCAAGAGCATGATGTCTCACCTCAATGGAAGTGTAGGGCTCGTCGGGGTAAAACAGAGCTGTCATTGGAGTCATCCCGTTGTCGAAAAACACTTCAATAGCAACCAAGTCTACAAATATTTCCACTGTCAAAGTTCCCTCTGAACCCGATGGAATTTCTCGAATTGAGGAAAGTCGCCTAGAGAAATTTGGATTAAATGTTGTGACTCCACTTCGTTCTCGATCCAGAAAAAATGGTCGTTCCCGACCTTGGTCAAATCCTACAGAAATACAATTAATCAACTAACTCTATTGAAAATATTTTTTTCCAAATACTCACCAGTGCAAACTTCTTGTCTCTGTCTGTTTAAAAAACAGATTGATAAACTTGCCCCATCCGACAATCTTCCAACATCAAACGTTAGATTGAGATGCATCAACGAATTATTCCACACCATTCCACTCGTTAGATAGTAAACAGTGTCAGGTTCAATCTGCCGAATACCAAGTTCCCATGTTTCTTCAAATCCTATCAATTTTTCCAATACTTCGGGAACCACGTTTGACTTTAGACGAAGCTGTCCATTTGAATTTGGGTAAAGGTTAAGTTCTCTTGGCAGTGTCATTTGCCCCCTCCATTCCCCCGTGGGTAGATCATTAGCGTACATCAAATTTGTCATCCATCCGACTATAACACGCCGACCAAGGGGTTCATTGAAGAAGGATATTGAAGCATAATTGTCAACTCCAGAGTCCATCCAAAGAGGATCCATTTGTTGAGAGGAGAAACGAAGGCCGTCGAACTCCCCGATAAAATATTGCGTATTTGATCCACCATTTGGACCTTTATAAATATAAAATAATTATTCCAATTTTATTTTGAGAAGTACCTATGTAATTTACCTCCACCCCCATTACTGACTAATAGAACCCATTTTTCCTCCCCAGTGGTAACATCTTTTAGAGGAAAAAAGTCTGGACATTCCCACACACCTGCATTTACACATGTATATTTGTTGTTTATCATCTGTCATCTATTTTAAATGCCTACCTTTGAGACCTTGATCCGGATTGGTACCAAAATATGAAATCAGCGTCCATTGCTTGAGGTTAATAGAGTGATAAAACTCAACTCTGTCTCCAGCTGCCATAACCAACATCCAAGCTTGGTCATTGTAACGGATGACCTTGGGATCGCGAAAATCGGGCTTACCTATATAAATATGCAATTTGTTTGAAATTATTATTATTTAGTGGTTAGTTAAGTTGTATCAGTGAACACTTGGTCGTCCGTCATTAAAATTTAATGAAACTTTGTATTCATGTCCCCGATCTTCAAAGTGTGGTCACCATTAAAATTATTGAGCCATCGTCAAAGTGAAGACGAAAAGTCCTCAATCCTCAATGACGAAAAGTTAAATTTATGATGGGAGATTTGAGATTTCATTTGAAACATTTTTTAAGCAGAATTTAAAAAAAAAAACGCCACTCATGTCCATATGACAAATCAGGTGGACGAAACTTTATAAGATAAGAAACTTTATTTTTGAAATAAGGTCTCATTTGATAATTTCAAGCATGATTAAAAATGTATCACGACTAGTCACCTAAAAAATCAAAGTTGGCAGAAGATTGTAAGCCTATAACATTTCTGAATCAATCTCATTTGGAAGTATATTTCAGAAAAAGGATCAATTTTAGTATTACAGAAGGTCAGGTGCAACGGTCAAAAATTTAGTCTTATCGATTTATAATGATCTATTACGTTAACTATCTCTTTGTTGTTGTTTTTACCGGGATTAGGAATGACAGGATTTTGTTCAAATTTTGTGAAGCTTCTTCCGTAATCGTTGCTATAAGCTATGCTTTGAGTCTGACTTTGGCCAGCGCTTGTGAAGATTGCAACAATCGGTGGCACTTGAGAATCCAGTTGGAATCCCGAACTGTTTGTGAAGTCTACCACAGCACTTCCACTCCAAATGTCGCCCAAGGGGTCGGGCTCAATAGCCACGGGAAGATCTGACCAAGAGACGAGGTCGGGGGAAATGGCGTGGGCCCAGTATTTGGAGCCAGGGACAGAGCTCCCGGGCGTGTATTGATAGTACATGTGATACTCCCCATTCAAATAAACAAGTCCGTTGGGATCATTTAGCCAGTCTTGAGGAACGCTGTAGTGCAGTTTGGGACGATAATTGTCCCACTGCTGACCATTGCTCACAGTGCAAAGAACGATCAACAGCAAAATAGCGGGCTGAGAAGTCATTTCAATTCGTACGTGATCGAATTGAAGCTCGGAAGAAATGAACCTATTTTTACCCGTATCTTTAACACAAATGTGTTAATCAGTTTGATAAAAAGCTCAATTAATTAAAACTGTCCGAATGATATCTTTTGCATGATGAATTGAGTGCCAAACTCTATCTTTGCAAATAAATGCATAGCTACGTGCCTACGTATGCATACCTGGAGAGCTTTTGCTTTTGCCGCGCGGCCACTTTGCCCCAGATTTATGTGACGGTATATATGAAAAAGATTTTATGACTGATATAACTCGGAGTGCCCCTACTAAATTGTCTAGAATTGTTTTGTTTTTTAAAATATTGTATGGGTTTGGCTAATTTGGCTATTTAAAATGTTTGATGACTATGTTAATTAGGATTAGGGGGGAATAGTATATTTAGAGATAAAAATCCCCGACTCGGGTTACATGTATGTTGCTCTGAAGGTTTTTGAAATTTTGGAATATGCTAAATATTAAATATCTGTTTATTTTTAGTTTATTTTTATTTACTTGATAAAAATCAACAGATTTAAGTTAATGCTATAATTTAGTTTAGTCATTCCTCCTTCCAAAAGTTGCAATATCCGGTGAGCTGGCAACTGTTTTCCTTCTCGAGTTGTGCCACGCGCTGCTTGTTGC
>JAQIXN010001444.1:0-18333 GCA_034698145.1 Proisotoma minuta
ACTTAACTTGTGACTTGCGCAGATGAGCGTTACGGACAAAAATCATGTCAGACACACACGCATTTTATAAGGTAGATACATGCCTTTTAATATTGCTCAAATCCAATAACCAATTATATGTCATGCAAAATATATTAAATAGTTGAGTTTGGAAAAATAGGCGAGAATTTAATTTTCCATCTCTGACCCTGAAATTGCCTAATTGAGTTTTCTCCAAATGTTTTCTCCTAGTTTTAAATTTCATTAAATATGCCAAACCTTTTTTATAGAAAAAAACAAACATTTTATATGCTGTTAGCATCAGTGGCCAAAACGCTCATTGTTGTTGGCTAATTGTTTGTCGCGTTTGTCGACGGGAACTGCGTCTCATGAATGTGCTTTCTCTACGTGATTTGGGGTAGAGTTGAAATGGTCGGTGGGTTATTTTGAAAGTTCCTTGTGCCCGTTTTGGGGAAGGGAGAGTGGCGGTGGTAGAGTGTGGTGAGAAATATCGATTCGGTAACTCCGGATTGATACCGAATCTTCGTCGTCGTCCCCTCCCAAAGCCAACACCGAAACTAACTTTCCATTCCTCCACTATGTGTTCCAAGGAAAAATAAACCTACTAACGGGAAATTCTCGCTTATCCATCCTAACGTAGAGAAGCAGTATTGGAGAATCCTATGCAGACTCTGTCACGCAACCAAACAAGTGACGCCAAACATCTCCCTATGTTTCTAATCAAGGTCCAAAAAATATAATATGTTGTTAGCAGTTTGGCTATCATTGATTCTGGGTGATAACTCTAAATGAAAATTTCCAATAGCTCGCTGACATACATCATGTTGTATGCTACGAGCGAGTCGCTGGCAGCGACAATCAAATATTAGTTAAAAGTTTTCCTCCGCAAGTTGAGGAAAGCATAAAAGATGATGAAAAATTAGAAAATTTAGGGTAAAAATATTAAAAGAGAATGAAGTTTATGAAAATGAGACGAGGGAAGTTGAGACGACGAGGCGAGATTTACCAAGATATTTTCTCTTTTCATAGGCATCGATTTTGGAGACAAAGTCCAACAATGAATGCCATGAACTAAACCCTTTTCAACGTAGGCGGTGAAAATGAGACTGAAACTTTAAAACTTGAAAGCTTTGATGTTGTCTCAATCATGAGATGAGACTTTGGCCCTATTTAGTTCGGTCTGAAAGTTCAGAGAAGCTTTTGAGAATTGAATTGATTCAACTTTAGATCAAACCAAATTTGTAAAGGGCATGAATAAAGGCAAATAAGTATTTAGAAACACTTTCTAAAGCTTATGATCATGGTTTCAAAATATATGCTATAAAACTTTATGAAAACGTTTGTAAAAAGTATCCATCAAGTCATGAATATTTTGTCGTACTTTAGACTAAATAGCTTCAAGATGAGCAAGTTTTGACATGACATTTATAGGTCCAAAATCCTGGAGCGCAATTACCAATGCGTATACCACAAATATTAAATAATACGTCGTTCGTATATAGAATTCCCTTGTCTGTATCTCTTCATTTATCCAAGGGCCAAAGGGATCTCAGTCTGCTTTGCTTTTGAGCACTTGGCTTTGAGAGGAAAAATTATTTTGTGATCACAGTTGCATGTGGATAAACGACAAAGGCTGGCTTTAGTTGGGGTTTGGCTGGAGGGGACCCTTTTTGTAAAATTGAGAGACGACCCTTTTCTCATTCTCCCTTCCCTTTGCCATCAGCCGAGGAATTTTGTTGGGAACGAACGAGGGAAGGATGAGGATTAGTTTTGTTGGGGATGAAAATTGTGCAGCTGAATAGAGGCAAAGGAAATGTGCATCCTTCTCAGAACTGGTCCATCCAGTCAAAAATATATAAATTTTGAGGATGCTGAAGCATAGTATCGGCGTGGGTACTTGGATGGTATCCTTGAGTCATTTCATTTCCACCCTCAGGGAAACCAACTTTAATACTACTAGAGTCCAAAATCCACGACGGGAGACTTGAGACATGTTTCAAGTGAGACTTTTTCACCCACAGAATATGTTGTAAAAGAAGATGGTCCATTTCCTTTATTTACTTCTTGAGGTAGAACTGTCGACCTTATTTACCTCCTCCTTTGACCGTTGGCTGACATTCCATGAAAGTAAATCCCTCTCAAAAATATGCTCGTCTAATTATTTATTTGATCAACCCTTTTAAACATATCAATAAGCTAAATATGTAACAAATTACTAATGATTATATTGCATGAGCTCGAAAATCCATAGGGGAGACTTTTTTGTTAGCTCTAACCAGCGCTTTTATTTAATACACGATGACCAACTGCGCAAAAAGTGAAAACTTTTGGTGAAAATAAACAACTCTTCCAAAGGGCCCATGTTTTTCGTTTCTCTTTGGCATGTAAGTTACTTAAGGGTCGTAAAATGTAATGCTTGCTTGCTTGGGTTCGGGAGCGTTTTGAACTCATCTCCTTCGCTCATCTCATTAGAGGAAAGTGGAGCTCGACGTTTCTTTTTATGTCCAGTGATTCAGACAATTCAGAGGAGAGAAAGGAGAGCTCTCTCTCTTTCTCTCTCTCTCTACACAAAATCCATCCAGCTCATGCGTCCAAAATTCGGGGTGAAAATAAAATAAAGGGAGAAAACTTTGCTAGTTCCAAAAACTGATGAGAGTCCATTGACGTCGACGTCTCATCTCTCTCCACTACCTACACACACACAGAGAGAGAGAGAGAGAGAGGAAAGTGAGAAATCTCATCCCCCTCCATTCCTTCTTATGTTCCAAGAGAAAATTTCAGATAAGGGCCACTTGCATCTGTATCACTTTCCCTCCTCATCTTACGTCCACGTGGACTGGCAAGAATTTGCACGCTACTTTTATCGCTCTTTGATTAATTGATGGCATTTTCATACATCACTTTTACGCATGTCTCATGTTTTTTTTTTTCTTCAATAATGCTGCAAATACTTTAAATTCTGTTTTGCAACTAAATGGTCTCAAACTTTTAAATTTTGTTTTCACCAAAGATTGGCTCATGTAATTTGCATAATGTTAACAAAAGTCTCATGATTGCTCCCCGACTCATTTCGCCCCCTTTCTTTTTCTCTCTCTCTCTCAAAATTCCCCCAAAGTAGAGTTTTACTTTGAGGCTTTTGAGACTTGACATGGAAGTTTGGAGTTGGAAATGAGATGAAATGAAACTGGTTCTTAACAAAAACTCTTCTTTGCTCTATCTCAGCCAGCAGCGAGTGCCACCCAAAACTCAATTCGGATTTTACTTCCAGTTTTGGTCCTCTTCTAGTTCTTGTCTGGCTGGTTTCTCTGTTCTAGTTCCAGAGTCTGATGATAAGTAAAGGGAGGAGGGCAAAAACTGTGAGAGTATAACGCCAACTCAAACTTATTATCTCGCCTAGTCGTATGGCATCCTTGGTGTGAGAACAGAGCGCATGAAGACCTGAAATAAAATTCAAACTTTCCAGACTCAAAAAGGGGACCTCGTCTCAACATTATTTTAGGGAGGAAATATATAATCTCATTTATTCAAGAGCTCTAACATGCAAAAACCATATATTCTCAAAATGAAATTACAAAGCAGATTGACTTTTTGATATTGTCAAATTTAATTTTTTCCAAGCTAAATGTCAAAGAGATCACAGTGAGAAAGAGAGAGAGAGATGGATGGAAATGATATTGATTTTGTTGAATTTAAATGCGTATCAATATACATTTTTATTAGCATAATTATGAAAAATATTTACAGCTCAAACTTTTCCACAAGAAATGAGTGAATGTTCCACATATCTAATATTATTGTTGGAAGCTACATTTCGGTTCGATTTGGTCCAAGAGTACATTCAGGGAGAGAGTGTAGTAAAACTTGGATGAATATTTAGATGGCTTGCCGTAGATGAAGTTTTTGTTGGGGGCAAAGTAAGTAAGGTCTAATATACAATGTCTGTGTTTCCTCTCCAAGTTTCATAAGCAGAGCATTTGAAGGTTGTATGTAGTCAGTGTTGGTATCCTTCCTTCTATATGCTCAATCCTAAAGAGAGAATGTTGAATTCAATGGAAGGAAATTCGATGCTCGCTCCTATTTCATTTCATTCCCTCTCTAATACTGAACTCAAGTTTGTAATAAGCAAAGTACAGCAAAAGAGTTCTTCTAGCTTTACTAAATCCAAAACGCAATCCAACCTAATGGCAATGGAAACAAGCCCAACATAAAATACTAAAACTGTAATACTAAATGCATAAGCCCAGGCTTCTATTTTATTTGCCCTCCTTTCATGTATGCTTGTATATACATATTATGTGAGAGAGAAAATTTCTTGAAGCTTTAAGAAAATTTAAAAAACGTAATTCTCATTGATTTTGATAATTTTTTCATGAGATTGAAGCTGGAAAAGGCATTCATTCGTCAGATGGCGAAATCTGACAATACTTACTTGGATCTTATATAAAGTTCTTTGAAAGAATTGCATTAGTTGAGATTTTTTTTCATGTTTCCCCAAAAATGTTGCATCTCATAGTAGCAGGCCAAGCAAGCCAAAGGGAACAAAGTAAAGGATTTGTGTTGAGAGTTTGAGAGGATATTTTTGAGACAATTTAATACTGCGCACAGAATGACTCGCTCTCTGGTTTGGTCTGAGTAAAGCAAAAGTGGTTTTGGTGCATATCGAGTGAGGCTGTCGCCGTGTTAAAGTTTTGGGAAGCCAGCAGAGCATTTGAAGCTAAAGTTGGACTGGTTGTGTAAAAGCAAAGTTTTATTCCATGTTGGAGTTGAATATTGGGCCAGTACTCTCTCTCGTCTCCCTTCCTATTCAATGCTAGTTCAAACTCAAGCAAGCAGCTAACTTTCAGCCAGTTCCCTTCTCATGTTATCCTTACGGAGGAATAGCCTGTAGTTGGATGGCATACCATTCTCACTTTGCCTGAACTCAAACCTAACTGCAATAGATGATGTAGGCTTCAGAGAGAGAAAGAATAGAAGAGAGAAATAAAGTAACAGAACATGACATTGTGGAAGGGAAGAGAGAGCAACATTTACTATGTGACCATCATTCAGGTCACAATTTTTGACGGAAAACTCTTAAAAACCTTAAACTATCTCAAAACCTGCAAATGTCCGACTTTCTCTTTTCATCCCTCTTTGGAAAAGCTTGATTAAGCTTTTGAAAAATGATGAAATGCTCTCAAACCAAAGCTTTATATCAACCAATTTTGGAGGACCAAATTGTTGAAGCTTCCCATGGCCGGAATCTCATTCCCTTCTCTCTCACAAACTGAAACTCAACTCGTCGATCCACCACTGCTTTAGCCAGAGTACCTAAAAGCTATTTTCTATATGAAATGCATGTGTACTCTTTTGCCTGTTTTGCTCCTTGGTCTATATGGAAAGAACTCTCTCACTTTGCCTCAATTGAACACAGGCAGTCTTGAGGGTCGAACGGGGATAGTGCCACTGTCTCAGACCAACTTCCTATTCGAATTTCAAATTATAGGGCCGCGGGAAATATTCCAAACAATTTTCCAGCACTATAACAATTTTTTAAGACCTATTGTGCCAAAAAGGAGCAAGAAGGGATTAGCAAGTCTTCAAAAACCTTAAAAATATCACGTGCTTTAATAACATTTCCGAATTCAAATTATTCACTTGGTTTGGTGCTATACAAATTGTATTAACATATAAAGTCCCCAAATCAAGAACACTTTTGTACACCGACTGTAATTGTAAAAGTGGTTGAGAATTTTCACTTTGAACACGGATTTGTATTTGAATTTAACAAACGCATGCAGAATCAGCCGGACGAGTATCGTCATTAAAATGGGATAGAACTCTGATGCAAAACATGTCAAAAAACACCGGACAGGGAACGGTAAGAATTTAAATTTCAAATTACAAACATTTTCATGCAAAAGTTTAAAAGTGCATAAGGCTTGGGTTTGGATTGAAGTGGGTAAAAAAACGCATGGAAAAAAGTATTACTTATTGCTTTGTACATATTCTACTCTGGTAAATATACTTGCATTCTACATCTTATATTACATGAAATCTGCTTCCTAGTTCTTCTTGTTTACTGTTCCATGTTTACTACCAGAGCCAAAACTATGTTCGTATATATAATGTGCACTTTCATTCACATTCAATACCATCATGGACATACACATTGCCATTTGCTACTTGCACTTTATATTGCATTCCAGGTTTGCACAAAAAAATGTAGTTGTAGACTAAACTGCATAAAAACAAGCATTTTTATTGATAGACTTTCATAAAGGCCTTCCAAAACGTATGAATGCGTGTAAAAGGAATGCAGCCCCCTTGCAAAAAAGTAGATGGCAGCACAGAATAACATTAGTAATTTAGTAATTTGGATTTCCCAAACTTATATGATGAATGCAAAAATTCTGACGCAAGGATCAAGAAACTTGTGTGCGTTGGTTCAAACAAAATGTTGTGTATAATATATTTCATTCAGTTATTTTACTTGCATAAAAAATGATTTCAGATATTGTTTTTAATTAGTAATGATAGAAAATAGTTATGATTATTTAACTTTATGAACGAAACGCAGATTTGCCCTCTTAAAATGAGTGCGTTAAGTTACACATGCATTGTTATCGTGGGAGTAAAAAGGACTGCATTATTATTGGGCATTCAAATGGTGAAGTGCACTTGATGACTTTTAATGTCTTTCAAGTTTGAGTAGTTTGACTGAATGAGATGAATCTTGAATCCAATCCAATTAATCTGCGATCAAGATCAACAAACAATCTGCTCATTCATTCAATTACTCACGTGCTATGCTAATCCAATAATCTACTACGTTTACTACCACTTCTCTCATTCTTTACTTTTTTTGCGTGCAATTCTGCATCGGCATTATGACTTTGTTGTATGTATTTATTTATTATTGTTCTTGTCTGTTGTGGTGGGTTAGTTATTACTTCTTTATTATCATGCGTTGGCGAGGAATTGTGCGTTTTGTTTTGTGTGGATGGATTAATGTGTTTATACTACTTTATACTCATTCTCTTCTTTTACTATGCGGCAATTAGTCAGTCTGCTTAAGCCCTCTCATAGTCCAACCACCCGAATTTTTTATATGCATACATATCTTCCTAATACCATTGTTTACTGTTTACATATATACACAATTACATAAGAGTTTAATAGGTTGTGAAAAAATGGTTCAATTTACACCGGGGCACAAAACAAGTGCAAGTGGTTTACGCACAAGCATGCTATCATTTACATTTAACAGCTGGGTGCAATTATGCAAAAATCTGAATCAAAATGCAGTCCGCATCATCAGTCATAATCATTATATGAGTTCACGTTTAAGTTAATTTGCATAGGACTGAAGCTGGTATACTTTTTTCTATTGATGAATGACATTTTCGAGTAAAAGGAAAAGTGTCAAAAATTTAAAGGGTCATTTATCTATTTGTATGTGTAAACTTGGTGACACTACTGAACTGAGACACTAGGCAAATGATTCATGCATTTGTTATATACATAACAAATAAGCATAGGCTATATTATTAATGAGATGAGTGGATGGTAAAAAGCTGATAAGCTATGAGATAGTGGATGAGAGTCATATACATGTACTTTTATTCAAAAAATATAAGAGGAAAATCTCTCGTCTCTTTCTGTATATAGTACAATAATTTATCCAGTGTAAATCCATCGTTTTATATATACCAGTAACTATAATGCGTGTTATTTAACGGTAACGCTAATGGAATGAATTTTAACTAACTTGTATAATGTTTGAGATTCCAGACTATGTTGTGCATTACAAAATCCAAATTTTCATCATCAATTTCTATTCGACAGACTCGTACTGTGCATTACGCTGCATTTGCATTTACATTATAAAACGTTCACAAATGTCGAGAGTGCTCAGCACATTATATTTGCGCGATAAAGATGGATGTATCAAGGTCAATTTTAGCAAACTCAGTTAAACCCAGTTAGTAATATAGTTAACTATTTATTGTCATTGTGTCTTATGCTACATGTACTGTTCATATGTGTACACACGTATTTATGCTTGCATGCGAGCATATCATTTTGAGTAGGTAAAAATTCATAAAATTTTCCTCTCAGTACCACCACCTTCTTATATTTAGGCACATAAATTATGTGAGCAATATATTATATATATAATAATATATATGCGGAAAAAGGTTATTTGCATTTGTATGCAAAAAATGCCATGATTTGTAAGTGGAGTAAAATGTCCGAGCGCAAGTGTTAAAACTAACTGTTGCATTACATGGATTTGGAGGGATTCAATCAGAAGGTTGACATGGTCATTGTATAGCGGGAACTCTTTTTGAAGCTATCTATCCGAAAACCGAATTTCGGGGGAAAGGGAAAAATATTCGTACATGTAGGATGGGATGAATATTGCATGGGGAAAGCATGATATTGGGGTGAGAAGAGTATACCCTTTCTCCCGTGCTAAGTACTCTGTTCCAAAGTCCCATCCAATTTCCTAGCGTTGGTCGTTGGGAGAAAAGCTATGTTCTCATTTTATCCTAAAGAGAAGAATCCAACCACATTTTATATTCTCCGAATTTAACTCTTTTGGCTCAGTCTCTTTTTCAACTCCAAGCAGAAAGATAGAGGAACAAAGTGGAGCTGGAACTCGAACAAAAACTTGAGCCAGTTCAAATTGTATAGTATACATACATACATACATACATATATGCAATAGTAGTAGTAGTTGTAGTAAGCAAAGCCTGCCTTTGGCTATATATTGGAATAAGCCAGAGTTTGATGTTGGTTGAGTTTAATAATGGGAGAGAAGCTTTTATGTCGAGAAAACCAGTTTGGGAACAAGCATTCACTATATGAACTAATGGAAATATTGAGCCAAAGAGAGAATTGTATTCCGTATAGGACACAAAGAACAACCTCGATGGATAGTATGTATATAAGCTTATACTTTATAGCGCAGGATTGTTGTACAATGCCGTATTCGGCCCACGCTTATAATGACGAGGGAAGGGGAACGAATAGAAAGAAATGTATTATATAGAAACAGCTAAACCTCTCTGCTATGTTGGCTTGCTATAGGTCGACTTGGTCTAAAACTCTAGCATATTGACGTCATGTGAGAGAAGGACAAAAAGTTCCCTTCCTTTCTAACTTCAACCTCTCTAAATGAGAAACTCCACTAGCATCCCATCAACTAAACTAATGCTCCCTTCCTTCTAACTTTTCTTGCTTCAACCAACCTTCCAAATAAATTGCTTCTCAACTTACTCAAAATGCCCCAACTCGTCTCATTTGGTGCGGGGCGAGTTGATAAATCCGCTAGATGGGATTGTTAATAAAAAGCATTGTTTCTTTCTAAAAATTAAAGCGCTTTATTAAAAATAATTTTGTCCTTTAGGCTGAAGCACATCATTTTACCGTATTCAGTTTTTCCGCTCAAAATTTATCATTATCTTAAATTTGTTATGTTATTCATACAAAATTGGTGGCATATTCTTAAATTTCTTGGGGCAAAATGTCATCTATATATAGCAAACAATAGAATAAGACTCTGCTGTTATCGAGCTGCTATATGTTTGAGATAGTGGTGCCAGGGAGTCAGACCGTGTGGTATTATCAGAGAGCGTCCTGAAAGCTTTGGAGTTGGGCACATACATAGCCTTTGCGTTAGGATGGTCCCCGAAGAAGGTCCCTAACATTTCCCTGTAGCAAACCAGTCAAGGTTTGGAGTTTGGTGCTCCATTATTACTTTCCTCCCATGATTATTCCTCACTCTACGTTTTCCCTTGGTCCGGATTTCGTGAGAACGCTGAACGCTAGTCTTCTCCATGAAACTCCAAAAATTCATTTTACCTCTCTCTCTCTCTCACCAAGTAATGAGAACAACGCTTTATTTACGCCTCTGCTTTTTCGCGGCCCACACTTGCCCTTTACAAGTCTGTCCACTTGGCTTATCTTTTTCCGCGCTAGATGCAAACAGTGCGCGTTAGAATGATATTTGTTAATGCTCATCATCATGATACAATTTATTTATTTCCCAATTTATTTGTGTGTGAATGACATAATCGGGCAGTTAGAAATAAAAAAAAATCTAAAACTAGTTGTGAAAGGATATCGTATGCCAAAGGAGAAAAACATCTCATACAACACCATGCAAAAAATGTACACATGCATAATTTTACCAAGCGTTCTTTCTACCATTTAAAAGGAGTTCAATATACTCGACCAAACTCAAGTTCTTGTTCTCTTGGTACACGTTTAGTTGGTTTGTTGGGAGGCCAAACTTGCATTTCATATTCGCATTCTTATTTCTAAGTAAGGTAAAAGTTGGTTTAAAATTTTACAAGCAGAGGAGATCACTCAGAAGAGCCAGTTCATGCTAGATATAAAATTTAAGATACAGTACAGTAGTAGTGCATAACATGAGAAAGATCAGACCAATCTAAAAACCAAGACGTAAAAATACGCCACGTAAACTACAGCCAAAAGTTGGATGCATTAAATGGTGAGGAATTCTTTGGGCAAGGCAAGCAAGGGGCAGATTGAGGTTTTAAAGTTAGTTATTGAGTTGGCTGAGACTGAGTATATTGAATGCATTGTATCAGATAGGAATAGTGAGACGATACAATTTCTGTAAGAGACCTTGGCTTGTTTAGTTAGTCTCATAAAGAAATACGTACATATACATTCTCATTTTCTACCTTCCTATTCTCTTGTTGATTTGGTTGGTATTGGGCTCTAGTTGGTACAACTAAAATGTTGGCTAAAGGAAGCTAATGCATTGCCATACAACCAAAAAGTAATGATGAAATGAACCAAACCAGCAAGTGGAAATAAATGTAGATATGTTTATGTCTCTATGTCTCATGTTTTGTTATTTGGTTTGCTAGTAGTACCAAAAATTAGGTAGGTGTACGTCCATCGTCCACCTGCAAACTATTTCTTTTTTAAAAAATAAAAACGCTCTACACTCGATGGGTTAAAAGGGTTGAAGCCTTTGTTCATTTCATCACTATATTATAATGAACGCATGTTTGGGTTGGCAATATTTTTCATAATAAAATAGTTTGAAAATATTTAAAACATGGGCATAATAAATAGAGAGAAATAAAACAATAATATCAAAAACAACTTTAACAAATGAGCAACTAGTGCTTGTTGTAGACTATGCGGCGAGACATATATTTCGTACCTAAAAACAAACCGCAAACAAACAATGAAATTAAAGTAACTTGTTGTCAACAGGTAGAACAAGTTCAAAAGGTCCAGCATTGCTGGTTATTAAAAAAATAATCACTCCCAATTCTCTTGTAGTAAACAACTGTTTTGGTAATTTCATCTATTAGTTGATTACATGACATAATAATAATTAACATTAGCCCATTTATTTATAACTATCCCTTGTTTTCATCGGTCCAAATGTCAATGAAACTTTACTCCCAAAAGTGAATGAGAAAAGAAAGGAACACTTTTTCTATTGACTTGTTTCTAGTAGCAAAACCGAAATTGGGGGAAAGTTAGTTGTACGGCTTGACACTTGCATATGGCTTTGTATACCTTTCATCATTCATTCATAGATAGAATCCTGAAATCCCAAATGACATATTCCATATTTGAGAATGAATTTGAAAAAGAATTATTCGTATATATAGTGTTAAAAAGAATCTTTTGCGCATTATTATTTTTCTCGAATCCATCTAATAGAATGATTAGGGAAAAATTAAGGAAGAGAAAGTATGTAGAAACTTATTATAACACCGAGTTCGAATAAATTATGATCCAGAAAGGGATACAGGATGAGGATGCAGTTGTTGTCTGACGAATGTGGGGTTGGTTTGTTGGTTAGTCATCTCTGCCAGATGTACTATGGCTTTGCTCCCAACGAAAAATGAACATGAGTGAGTAGAGATGCTTTAGGACCCTTTTCAACTCGACCCCTCTTTGGATATTTCTCTCCCTTTTCATTCCTGAGAGAGTAAGTGAGGGAGAAGGTCGCGTCGATTTTAAATAGGGTCCCAAAGTTGAACTCAATGGGGAAAGAAAAATGCACCCTTAATCGTCCATTGCTTACCTTTGCAGCTTTACTCAATTCCATTTCATTTTTGATATTACTGTAATTCAAGGGTTCTTTATAAGGAAAGACCCAATTTTCTATTTTAAAAGATGAGAATAAAAGCAGATTTCTAAAGAGTGTCGTAAAAAATGCCAAGGGTATGTACCCTTAACAGGTATTTATATTTACCTATATATTCTATATGTTAGTCTTCCTTTCTCATATAACCACTGAATGAGGGAAATATGCAATAAATTAGGTTCCACTTGTTCTAGTCATATATGAGGGCAAGTGAGTGGATTGGGGATGAAATGCTTTCTCCACTCATTGTCACACAAAGTGTCAAAGTAACAAGTGGAATGGGTAAAGGAAAACTCCACCACTATCCCACATTTTACAATACACAACTCTCCTCAATTGTTCCAATTCTGTAAATAATGAAACAAGTGAAAATTACTGAAAATATTTTAAAATTATTTTCAATTAACAAGCATTCATATACCATGCATATTTAATGGATTTCCAAAATTTTAAAAATCTAGCAGAGTTCATATCCTTCCTGAATTGTATCATGCATGAACTTTATTCATATATTTCAACAAGCATATGAATACAACAATGAGAAAAAGTAGAAACACAATAATCTAGCCAACTAGTGCATTACATTTCATTATATTGGAATGGGTGTATCTCTCTAAGCTATTTGAAATTGAACATCAACATCACTCAGCAAACCAAACCAAGGCAATCCAATGGAGACGACGATTCCTTCTTAAAGTTAGTTAGTTGCTTGTACATAACTAAAGTTAAGTAGGTGGTTGGTGATGGTGGTGGAATGAAAAGTTGTCTGACGAGCTTATTTTATTTAGTTACTTCAAGTCAGGTTGGATTGTTGCAATAGCCAAAAGTAAATGCATATGAATATTTCGTCCCATGACTTTGCTTACCTTAACTAAAAAGTAACTTTATTCTCATATTTATTGTTACTGCGATATGAACCAAGGAATTCTTTCGAGATTGCCTTGCCTTACATCCTTTGCAATAAATTCATGCACAAGAGAGACGCTTCACTCACTCCCTCACAGTTCATGATTTCAAAATTCTTCAACTTTGCAGATCTCAATTGTACTAAATGTTGTAAAAATACATTACTACATATATGCTTGATGAAAGTGCAATGAGAGTAAACAGAATACAATATAATAATAATTTTTTATGCATTCGTATTCGAGTCCCAAGCCCAAGCCAAACTTTTAAGAAACGCTAAAATTGAAATGTTTTATTTTTCATGCGAAAGCTAAAACCCATTTTTTGTCTTTTTTGCAGATACTGGAAGAGTTCTTTGAAGGGAGGAGGAGTAGAGAAGGAGCAGAGATGGGAGTGGCATCACCAAGTACCAAGCGACGCCTTGGTGCTCCTGATGATGTCGTCGCAGCGAAACTTGCCAAATTAAATGGCATCAAAAATATAAACAACAATAATGAATTCATACTTCCTAATAACAACCATCATCATATAAATGGTCACCATCAACCCCCAACCCCAGAGGATTCTATTGCCGTTACCACTGATTTCCTCACAACATCAATTTTAGCCAGAACCCTTCTCACTTCCACCACGGTTCATGGTCATGAGTTGACGTCTGATCCTCTAGAGTCCTTAAAGTCTACATTGGAAGCTCTTCCAGCCCCCAATGAGTCCCTCATGTCCCCATTTCTTAAATCGACAATCTCTGATGCGGATACTGATGAGTTCACCTCCTTATTATGCCGCGAACCTTCCCTTACCCCTGTAGCTGTTGTGAATGGTTTATCATCCATAGACCCTTCAACTGGTAAGTATATATATATTTTATAAATCTTTGCAAAGCGAGTCATATATGCAAATTTTATTGAACAAAAAATTATTTTCCTTTTCCAATTTTTTTAGGTGCAGATTGGAGCTCAACGCTAAGCGATGGCCACCAAGTGATAACGGAAGATGAGAATGGAAAATCCTATTTTAATCTTGGCTCTGCCGACGCTACAATTGTTGCCAGAAAGTCACCAACTTCAGCTAATTCCTTGTGGTTAAATGGGTCCTGCGGAAACTCGTCATCTGCAGATATTGACGATAATGCCAGTTCATCCTCCTGCGAATCACTCTCTTCTTCCGAAGACTTGTTTAATAGTGGAGAAGAATTCGATGCTTCGGATGACGACGAAGAAGAATTTTCTTCTTACAAACAACAGCGATCAACAGTACTTCATTTGTCCCTTTGCAAACTTAACAAGTTTAGATCGGTAAGAATTTATAAACGAAATGACAGATTTTTATATAATGATGGTAGGATTAAATACTAATAACTTTATTTTTGTTTACAGCAACATTGTGTGGAGCCAAGTCTACATCGTTCTGTGCTAATATGCAATACTCTTCGCCATATAGAACAAGAGATAAAGAGCGAGGACGAAGTAGACGAGTCCCTCAAGTCAAGAGAACAGCGCCTTCCTTCCTTTTGGCGTCCAACCTCAAATCACCATCCTCATTGCTTTAGTTCCTCATCAAATCCAAATCAACCTCTCATCTCAGATTCTCGCCCATTAGCCCAACTACCCTCCGATCCGTACCTGTCACCAAATCCATATTCTACGGCAAACAATCCCCTGACCAATACCCGTGATTCGGTATCAAATGTTTCGATATCAAATAGCAACAGTGGCCAATCCCCATATCTTTACGACTACAGTTGCCTTCGACCGACGCCATACCACACAACCTCATATGACTACGAACAGGATCTTCCATCACTTGACCCCTCAGTCAATAATTCCACGCTATTGGAATGTGATTCTGGGTACGGAGAGGAATTATCGTATTATTATTCCAATTCTGGGACTACCACATCCACAAACCCAGTAGTGATAGTCTCTCAGTCACAAACTCAAAGTACTCAGATATTATGCAACACGAGTTCGATATCGTCATCCTCGCCAGTATCCGCTACCTCGTCGCAACAACAACAACAACAATTTCTTCCTTTTCAACCCCCACTACCTCCAACTAATAACAACTCTTCTGCAATTCAGAACCATTCTATTGCTTCTGCTACTACCAACAGCAACAATAGCCCAGGAGATAGAACGAAAGTAGCAGACAAGTCAGAATTTGAGTCATCGGAGACTGACAGTGATAGCAGTAGCGGTTCAAGTCCTCCTCCTATTCCTGGGGAAAATTGGTCATCCTCAACAAAAGACTTGGTGCCACAGCCTCCTCCTTCCTTTGCCCAGCAGCAAGACAGTCAGTGTGGGATGGAGTCAAGGAGAAGTAGCCATCTAAACTTTTCCTCGCATTCCATGCCATTAGACAACCTGATCTCTTCCTCTTACGCGTCCTCCTTATAGCATTACCCCAACCGTGAGGATGAGGGGCATTATTATCGTCATAATAATTTGTCTACCTTTAATACTAACACAACTCCAAATTACTCAGCCGGTCGTGCAATAATCTCAAAGCTTTACATTTCAACTTCCCAAAAATTCCAACTTTATCTGCAACAACAATATAATAAAAATCATGAGATCTAAACGGAATAGGTTTTGAACAAGAACAAGAAAAATTTGTCAAGTTGGGAATAAATATATATCTAACAATCATTTTAGAACTTATTTAGATCTCAGACAACAGACAATTTTTTTTTAATTTCCAATACAACTCTATTAAAACTACTGGAGGATTCAAATTTCAATAATACTCGACAGTAATACTGAGGACCCAAAAATCCAACATGATCTTTCAAAGCTATTTGTTTAATTTGACAAAGAAACTTTCTCTATCCAAATATTCACAAGAGGAGAAAGCTCGCTATTTATATTGATAGAGACTAGCAGCTCACTTTCACTAAATATTATTATTATATAATAAATAAATGGATGTACTCACAAAACAAATATAAATGATGATAATCCTTGTATTTGAAACATTAAGTATTACTCTAGAAAGAATCAGCAATAAAAAAGTTTATTATTGATGGAATGCAACATTTTTCGACAAAATTTCAATCAATTCTTATTCAAATAATGCTACTTTTCAATATGAAATTCGATTTTAGTATTTTTAAATGATGATTTGTGAGCTAATTTTGACAACTATAAAGATACCTGATTGCCTAGTGGTCTCTCAAGTTATAGCTCAAAGTATTTTATAGCAAATTCAAAAAATTCTCAAAAATATTTTAAATTATAATTTACAGTCAATCATCACTTTTTATATATTATATAAAAAATCAGTGCCATTTTTAATCGTTTCCTAAATTTTTAAAAAACATTTTCAAGAAAATGGAGGAGTAAATTAAAAATTCTAGCTAGTATTGGAAAAATCAAAAAGTACAAAAATTGGCATCCTTTTAATAAATAACAACCAGAAAAGCCATATTGAATTGTTGTGCTATGATGCTATCCGAGTTGTCTTTTACAAGATATTATTATTACAATATTGTACTGAGGGAAATTATACAAATACCTTGAATATTGCTAAATTAGCTTATTTGCACCAGGCATTGATAGAAATGTACATACACTACTTGTACTCATTTGAATAGGACAAAAGGGGGATTTGACAGAAAACTGAAATTCCTAAATAATACGATAACTCGATGGCCATGTTCTCGAACTCGTAATATTGTTAAAATTAGAGTTTTAATTAAAAACTAATAATTAGTAGACTAGATGAATAAATGTCACTAGATTTTAAACTATTTAAATCATAGTATTTAGATAAGTAATAGATCGAATTAAAAGAGAATTTAATTAAACTTTAAAGATTAGGTATATACAAAAATTGTACCTAATTCTATATGAAAAACAAATCATTTATTTTTATCTTCGTTTTTAAATTAATAAAAAGAAAGAATTTATACTCGAAAAATATTTAATGTTGGTTTGTCTTAAATTATTAAAATTAGTAATTTTATTGCATTATTTTCATACTAATTGATCACATTATTATTATCACGAAACGTTTTCGTCCTCTTATTACTAGAGGTATTTGGGGAAGGGGGAGGAGTGCACTTTTTGATACATTTGTCTGCATCTTTTTCGTCTGGATGTGTAGCTCGAATGTGTATTTTCAGGCGATACATATGGTAGTATCGAGATAAACAAACTGTACATTGAAATGGCTTAAACCCTTTATGTCTTCTGCTATGATCAGCTAAATTTCCTGACGAGACAAACTTTGCTGGACAAAACTTGCACTTGTACGGTCTCTAAAAACAATGCATTAGTCAATTCGTTAATGTAGCAGTGTAAAATATAATTACTTCGTTAGTGTGAGTGCGAATGTGATTCTTCAAAGCTTGAGAATTAGGGAAACCTTTACTACATATCTGCAAATAAAACACAGTTAACAATTAAATATATACTGAAAAATATTGCAGCAAACGGGTAATTTACATTGCACTTTAATAATCCAGTCTTTATATGGACCTTTTCATGGTTATTTCTACTTTGTAATGAAGAGAAAGTTTCGTCACAAAATCGGCAGTCCACCATTTCTTTATCTTCGTCGTCACTTTCACTGCTATTTTTTTCGTCATTTATTGCCTGTTTTTTGTCCTTACTTAAATCAGTTACAACTCCAGCCAAGAATTTTGCTTCGTTTAACAGGTAATTTCCAGGAACAATTTTTTCATAGCCGTTTTGTACTTCTGTAATTTAAAAAAAAATATGGCGTTATTATAAAACTATTTTAAGCAAATACAAAATGCAAAGCGTGTACTTGCTACAAGTTTCCTCTCGTCACAATGTCTTTTGTCTGAAGAAGATTGAGTTGTACTAGCTTTTGTTTTCATAAAATGGTGTGAGACAATATCTTCACAAAGAGAATTTCGTACACTGTTAAATTCATCTTCCAGTTTCCCAACTTCTTCACAGATATCTGAAAGTCGCTGAAGCTTTTGAGTACACGTATCACAGAATGGAAAAGTTGAAGATTTCCGGTTATAAAATTTCGTCATGCCCAAAGACAACCAAAAAATATCACGAAGCAAAAGATTCTTTTGAGATAGTCTATTAGTACTTGAATCTTTGGACTGCGATGCTGATGGTGATAAATCAGTACTACAGCATAAACAATGCCTGAGTTCTTCTTCCTCAGACTCTTCTTCAAGATCATTACTTTCCGCATTTTGGCAAGTATCTGTCAATTTTTTTAGGAATAATTATTATCAAATCTCACTGTGCAGCGCAAGCTTAGGTAGCCCGACCCAGAGTGTAGTTAAGACCATATTTTAAACTCCATTAGCA